>JAKVIS010003983.1:0-14940 GCA_033119425.1 Bufotes viridis | reverse complement strand
TAACTGCAACAGTAAACTGATAATATATTTTTCTTGTAGTACTGAAATACACCTCTATACGCTTTCACCAGAATTAAGTGCATAAGTGACCTGAGAATATATATATTCTTGTTGGACTGAAATAGGCCACTATACACTTTCAAAATCACAGAAAATAATGCACTATAAAAATAGATGCAAGCATCACATATGGACTAAGCCCTCACTCTTGATAAAAACTGAGACACTTGGTCAATACATTTTGATTAAAATACATCTAAGCCCACCTACCGGTGACAAGATGGTCTCAGTTCAGGCGGGTTCCTATGCTAACCTATTCATGCTGTGGAGCATTTTTCAGGAGCACAGTCCCGCACATATGGTGTGCTGCCCCTTTTTACCTCCATGTGCATCAGCAACCGGTGGAAGGAGAGACACACACACCTATATGTACCACCTTAATCAAGGTCACCTATTAAATAGGTGGGGCAAAAGTGCACTTGAATATCACTCCCAGTATAGGAGCGTATTCACACATGAAGGTGCCACTCCTTCAATACAAATCAAATAAATCACAGAAAAAAGTATATATAAACCATTCTGCACGATATGGTATTAAATGTGCGGATGTATATGGCTACATTTACAAAATCACAGAAAATAATGCACTATAAAAATAGATGCAAGCATGATATATGGACTAAGCCCTCACTCTTGATAAAAACTCTTGGTCAATACACTTTGAACAAAATACATCTAAGCCTACCTACCCGTATGATTTTAGCATAAATAACAACAAAAGTGACCTGCATATATATTTATCTTTTTCCACAGATAAAAGCTGTAGTGTACGGGAGCTGTAATGCCCGTCACTACAGAAGGGTCACTGGTGTGCTGTCGTTTTCCCCTTTATTTATGGGGAGGTTGGTATAAATGATCTTCAGATGTAATGTAATGCTATGCACTTCCCTGTTACTGTGAGTATTGCATGTACAGGCCTGCTAGGGATTTCATTCCAGCTCTAGTCACTAGAGGGAGCTAGGGAGCCCTAGGTTATATAAGGCCCAGTCAGGGAAGGCACAAGGAGTCTGAGCTCAGGCCTTGAGCCTGTAGGAGTCTAAGCCCAGGCCTTGAGCCTGTAAAGTCAAGCCCAGGCCATGAGTCTGTGAAGGCAGTGCAGGCCTGGAGCCTGCCGACTAGGAGAGGGCATTTCAGTCCCTGTAACCGGGTTCCAGATCCAAGGAGAAGGTTCCCCTCCTGAGTCCGTATTTACAGTAGGAGGAAGCTGAGAGAGGCAGAGCCAAGTACAGAGAAAGCAAGAGGTACTACAAATATCAGAGGAGGTACTCAGTAATTGTTGACCCAAGGATATACGCCAGATTGAGGGCATTGGGGCCTTGGAGGAAAGTGTCTACATTTCCAGGATCAGACAGGTAGAGAGTGCAAGCCGCCTGTACTGCAAGAGTCCTGTGTGTTAACCCTCTGTGATCACCTTGCTATGTCAGAGACTGCCGTATTTACTGTAATCTGTAACTTACTGAAACCAACCGTCTTCAAAGGAACTGCGCTTCCATCTATGTCCGTGTATGATAACCATCAAGTACTTCAGTAAAGTTAAAGTTCTGTTTTATCATAAAGTGGTTCCTCAGTTATTCCTACTATCAGCAAACGGTGTGCCACCGTTAATTGGCACTGGCGTCACGAAACATCAGGGACTCAGCCATAGGCACGTTAATCGACAACACCAAGGGCACCTCACATTCCACCTGGCTGTGTCCCTCGAGAACCCAGAGAGTGCCCCAGAGGACCAGCGTGCCGACCTCTCCATCACTGGCATTCCCCAGGTTAGTCCCTCACATTGCCCTGACTTGGGGATGCTACATTTTGGCGTCACGAACAGGATACGCACGTTTTACGGACTGTGAGCAAAACGTGAACTTTGTGCCTTAACCAGTTTGCCAAGTGACAAATTGCCTGTTTATTGAAAGTGGACTTTGTGGACTTAAAGCGTACAGAAAAAGTGTCTCTAAAATCTCTAAAAAGCGCTGTGTAGTGTTGCGCTATCAAGAGGAAGAAAATCGCCGCATCAGGGTGCGTTTTTGTGGACTTTTATGCTGTTTTACTACCGCGGCTTGCTGTCAGTGAATAGCCGCATCATGGCGCCCAAGATAGCCGCCGGCGCCATTGGACTTCTTCATGCGCCATCACTATCCTCAGTGGCGCGAAAAATTGGCGCCAAAACCCTCCAGGAGGGAGGAGAAAACTGCCCTGGGATTCCGCCCATCTTTGTGGATTATAATGTGGCCGCCTACCCTATTGCGTTATACCTAGAGGGCGGGCCTGAATTGAGGGGAGATCTGCCCAGCCCGGGGGAGGAGCTTGTGTCGGAGCTGAAAGAAGAAGCTGGTGAGAAGATGGCGGCGCCGGACGCAAGTATGCCCGAGCCAGAGCCCATAGGAGAGTGGGGCGCCACACCACCAGACACCCCTGCACCGGAGACCTGGGATCCTCCAGCCTGGACCATCCACCTGCGAGAGCAAGCTGCTGATCGCCGTGGGATCCGCCGCCGGCACCCGCAATGGCCGACGCTGATGGCCGAACTACGGGCCGCGGTGGCCAAAAAGACTACTACGCTGAAAAACGCTTTGAAGAGATGGCGAAGTCTATCCAAGAAGACCCATACCAGGGTAAGCCACAGTTGGAGAGACGCCGCGGTATAGTGGTGGCCTTTGATAAGGACCGGGGTTTCGGCTTTATTCAGGAGCTGGGGACAGGCCGAGACCTTTATGTCAATAGGCGCTCGGTGAAGCGCCACTCTCTGCCCGATCGCCTGCATAACCTCGAGATAGGAGAAATAGTGGAATATACTCCCGCGGAAGGTTTAAGGGGACCCTATGCCACTGCGGTTATCCGCCCCAGGGTAAGGCCTGAGACCTGGGAAGACGAGGGTGAGGGTGTATTGTCAGCGCAAGTAGAGGCCCCGAAATCCAAACCGCCCCGCTCCACTTACTTGCATAGACAGATCTTTTTTGGGCCCGATGTATTCTGGGAGCCCATTGTGCTGCAGAGCCCCGCTGATCCGTACCCACCTCCTGAGGCCGTACAGCGGGAGGTGAAGCGGGAGATGCAAGACAGTTGCCTGCGGTCCGAGGCCTGTGCTGAGGCCCGACGACTGGCAGCAGTCGATAGTGAAAAGATGGATATACCTCCACTGGAGCCGCCTACAAGCGGACCGTCAGCTCTTGAATTGTTGCAGAGACGGGTATACTGGGTGGAGGACCTCGGTTACGCTGGGTGTGTCCAGTGGGTCCCGTTCCCCAGAACCGAGGCAGAAGTGGAAGCTATGCTGGATAGACCCCCTCCAATCAAGATAGTAAGGGGAGACGGCTTCCAAATATGGCCTGCTAGGCCAGATCAATTGCTCTGGGAGCCCCGTGATCATTCCTCTGAGGATGAGCCAGAGGAGTACGACACCTACCTGTGAGCAGGCCTGCTAGGCCATTTTTGCTCATCTCACAGGAGTGCCAGAATGTGTTGCAGGAGCTGTCCCATATTGTTGACAGGCTGGTGGAGCTTGCTGCCAGTTCCCCACGGCCGGTGGCATTTTTGTGAAGATAAGTTGCCACTGTGGAACCACTGCTCCCAGCCTGCCTCTTTCTGTTCCAGGACACCCTGCCTGCTTTGAAGAAAAAACAGTCAAAATCCAAGTTGTGCTTTTATTTGCACCTAATCCCCTTTTAACCCCCATTTCAGGTTGAAAGGGAATTTTATGTCAGCACTTTTAGGGTACGCAGGACTTGCCAGGATAACTTGGCCCTGGTATTGTCAGAGTCCTGTGATGTCAATAGAATGTGTATTGCTGACCGTATTTATTGCTGACGTTTTATATCCAAGTCAATGTGCCCAGAGATGGACTCCCCATGTGCGAGCCTCTGTGATCTTTACTTCCATGGACTCCCTGCGAGTGAGCCAAAATTTATAATATTTTATTATGGACTTCTATAATGTCATGGACTATCCTGGTATTCCCTTTTATCCGCTGTGCCAGGTCAGCGCCCCAGTTCCATTCACTATCCTGAGAGAAGAGAACGACGCCCCTTGTCACCGCACTTCACCTTTGCCAGCTGGACCTGATATGAATATCTATGCAGATGATGCTGATATATATGAATATGTATGCCTGCATGTCCTTTTTGTATTCCAGGTGAAAATTCCAGTTGGGCGGGCCCTGTTGGAGTACGAGGTCGTACTCACCTTAAAGCAGCGGGGTATGTAGTGTACGGGAGCTGTAATGCCCGTCACTACAGAAGGGTCACTGGTGTGCTGTCGTTTTCCCCTTTATTTATGGGGAGGTTGGTATAAATGATCTTCAGATGTAATGTAATGCTATGCACTTCCCTGTTACTGTGAGTATTGCATGTACAGGCCTGCTAGGGATTTCATTCCAGCTCTAGTCACTAGAGGGAGCTAGGGAGCCCTAGGTTATATAAGGCCCAGTCAGGGAAGGCACAAGGAGTCTGAGCTCAGGCCTTGAGCCTGTAGGAGTCTAAGCCCAGGCCTTGAGCCTGTAAAGTCAAGCCCAGGCCATGAGTCTGTGAAGGCAGTGCAGGCCTGGAGCCTGCCGACTAGGAGAGGGCATTTCAGTCCCTGTAACCGGGTTCCAGATCCAAGGAGAAGGTTCCCCTCCTGAGTCCGTATTTACAGTAGGAGGAAGCTGAGAGAGGCAGAGCCAAGTACAGAGAAAGCAAGAGGTACTACAAATATCAGAGGAGGTACTCAGTAATTGTTGACCCAAGGATATACGCCAGATTGAGGGCATTGGGGCCTTGGAGGAAAGTGTCTACATTTCCAGGATCAGACAGGTAGAGAGTGCAAGCCGCCTGTACTGCAAGAGTCCTGTGTGTTAACCCTCTGTGATCACCTTGCTATGTCAGAGACTGCCGTATTTACTGTAATCTGTAACTTACTGAAACCAACCGTCTTCAAAGGAACTGCGCTTCTATCTATGTCCGTGTATGATAACCATCAAGTACTTCAGTAAAGTTAAAGTTCTGTTTTATCATAAAGTGGTTCCTCAGTTATTCCTACTATCAGCAAACGGTGTGCCACCGTTAATTGGCACTGGCGTCACGAAACATCAGGGACTCAGCCATAGGCACGTTAATCGACAACACCAAGGGCACCTCACATTCCACCTGGCTGTGTCCCTCGAGAACCCAGAGAGTGCCCCAGAGGACCAGCGTGCCGACCTCTCCATCACTGGCATTCCCCAGGTTAGTCCCTCACATTGCCCTGACTTGGGGATGCTACAAAGCCACTAAAGGCTTTTTAACATAGCAATTGCACCCCAACAACTAATTGCTGGAATGACAGAGCTGTATTATGAGACTATCTGGATCCCCAAGTAATGTTTCCCTGCACTTGTAAATCACTTTATTTTGCAATGAGGATTTTCCTATGACTCTCTCTAGCATCTGCACACGTCTCTCCCTGCCTGTAAAATTATTCCTCTCAGAGGAAAGGAGAAGAAGGTAGGACCTGGTTGTGGGGTGTGGCCTGTTTGCTGATGGCACCGGCTGCCTGAGGAGGGAGCTCTGTGTGGATCACTAAGCAGCTCAAAGCAATGATCCTAGCCAGTGCCGGCCCGCAGACAACTTATGATGCCCAGTGGCAACGGGCCAGAGGGGCCCATCACTTAGACTTACCTTATGCCAAAGGGCTTTCCTATGCGGCTGCTGTAGAATCAGGGAGGTCTGAACGCTCAAGCTCGGGAGGATCCAGTCTGCGAGTCTGCGGCGGCTACAGCTGTGGCATCGGCTTCACGGCTCCCCCACGAGTGAAGCCAATATGAATCGACCCACTGGAACTTCTGGGGAAGAGGTAACCAGGTCCCCTGGGACATTCGGGATAAAGGTAATGGCGGCACTTACCAAATGTGACAGGCAATCTATGCTCGAGGTCTTCCGCACCACTCTGTTCAGAGACTATAAACATATGCTTAACGATTTACAGCAGGATATATCTTAGCTGGGTGAGCGCACTGCACATATTGAATCTAAGATGTCAGAATAAGCCACTTTGCATAATGCTTTAATAGATGCTCATTATGAGCTAGAAGAAGAGGTTTCGTGCATGAAGAGCAAGCTATGTGACCTCGAACATAGACCGAGAAGAAATAATGTTCGAATTAGAGGAATCCCTGTAGATGTTCAGGACCAACGATTGCTGGCCTTTTTTGTTCAATACCTTAAAGAAGTACTGCCTGGTTTACACAAATGTGAACTTATGGTGGACAGGATCCACTGGGTGTCTAGACCCAGGCACCTTGATCTATCTGTACCTCGTGATACGCTGGTTAGACTTCATTTTTACAGAACTAAGGAGGCTTCCTTTTTCAACTCCAGCATAAACCAGCATTGTCCGATATGTATAAAGACCTAGGGGTATTCTCAGACTTGTCGGCGGCCACTTTGGCAAAAAGTAGAGAGTTTGCCTCTTTTACCCAGATTTTAAGGAATGAAGCTATCCCCTATAAATGGGGATTTCCTACAAAACTGGTAATAACTAAAGATGGCTCCACGGTAACTTGTTCTACCTTTGTTGATGCGGAGGCTCTGATGCAGAGGTGGCAGTTGCTCTCAGATGCCCAGCATCCCAGGAGGTCAGCCAGACGGCCAGAAAAAATTGGGAATGACTGGACTGTGGCCTGACACTGGCTGTGGTATAAACCTTAAACTTGGTTCCACTGAAATTTTTACGTGGTTCTCCTAATGTTGGCAGGGATATCTACGGCGCACATTCCCCAATTAATACCAGCAGATTTTGCTGGAAAGTTATATTTTTGTTTTTTTTCTTTTTTGTGTGGCAGTTATATTTTTGTGTAGTGGCTCACAGAACTATGGTTTTGTTATACCCTGATTAAGCTGTAATGGTGGTGAAAATTATATCATTAAATGTTAGGGGTTAAACTCCCCATATAAGAGGGCTATTCTATGGAAAGAATTAGTTAAGTCTCAGTGCGATATTGCCAGCATACTAGAAACACATTTGTTACAGAAAGACTGCTGAAAGTCATCCCACGGAGATTTCTCATACAATAAGCATGTAACGGCCGTGGCCAAGAAGCCTGGAGTTTGTATCCTTGTTAGAAACTCCTTGACTTTCTTGGTCGTGTCCGAGCATGCAGACCCAGGAGGGAGATTTATTATTTTAGTATGTACGGAAAATATCTTTTCCCCAAATCGGTTGTCACAGGCGTTTATTTGCTCAGTATCGCAGAGAGTGAGGCTGGTGGCAAAGGGGATTGGTGATCTGCAGGGATTTTAATATTCCTGTCTCCAAAGATCTAGACTGTGAATTTGAGGCTTCCGATCAAAGAGAAGATCTGTAGAAAGTATTGCTTTAAGAAGGTTTGCATGATGTCTGGAGATACCATCATGCAAATGAGAAGAATTATTCATATTTTTTCCTAAATATTGTTCCTATTCTGGTCTAGATTACTTTTTGATGGATAACCTTGTTTTGACTCTCTGTATACAGACCTCTATAGACCTCATAACTTGGTTAGGCCATGCACCCGCACTCCCCTTGGCGCCTCAGCCTCACCCCTGCTTAAATCTCCGTAAGTAGTGAGTAGAATTACAGAGTCTCTGCAGAGCTACTTTTTAGCAAATGACAATTCAGAAGTCTCAGACGTTACTTTATGGGAGGCACATAAGGAGTTTATAAGGGTCTTTTTTGCAAGCTGCTTCGGTGGCTACATGCTTACATTGCTGTCTATGTGACCTATGTTGTGGGTCCTCCATGCGTCTCATCTGTCGATTTTATATTATATGCTTGTAAATTTTAACTTATATTTAATAAAATATTGATTTATTTTCATATTAATCTGCGTATGCAGTGTGCTTGATATTTATTTTTGGGTGTTTATCTCCATAAACTGTACCAAGCTACATACACAGTACCTCCTGGAAATAACATAATTTGGAGTCTCTTTCTTTGGCAGGAAAACATTACCCGATTTTGCCTTAGTAGCGAGGGAAAGAAATTAAAGAGGCGATGGATCGCATCAGAGACTTGGAGGACATAAATAAAAAATGCCTAAATTTAGTGTTAAGCGAACAGTTCGAGCATAGTTCCCGGACATTTTCTAAAAAGTTTGGGTTCGGGTTCGTTGTTCAGCGATTACTTCCCGCTTTCCCATGCAATCAGCTAGCGTTTTACTTCTTGCCCTAAGAGCCCATCACAGCCATGCCTACTAATGGCATGGCTGTGATTGGCCAAGTGCAGCATGTGACCCAGCCTCTATTTAAGCTGGAGTCATGTAGAGCCGCACGTCACACTGCTCTGATTAGTGTAGGGAGAGGACGCAGCTTTTGTGAGGGCGAGATTAGGCAGGAAAAAGTCAGCAACAGCACCTAATGAAAGGATCGATCTACAGCTGTGACTGATTGAACTTCTGCTAGTTACTTGCTCACTGGTTTTTAGGCTGCACAGAGCGTTTTTCTGTCACTTATTTTCTGGGGTGATCGGCGGCCATTTTGTGACTTGTGGTGCACCAGAACAAGCTGCCACAAAGTCCATCAATCCATCAATACTAGTTTTTTTTTTGCTATATCCTACATCAGGGGCTTGGCTGTGCTAATTGTCACCCCTAGAAACTCAGGATAGCAATTTCTATATTTTATTAACGGGTTTAATACAATTGCCCAAATACCAATCCCCTAAATCTGGTGTTCCAGCTTTGGCTAGTCAAGTATAATACTGTCTGCTGTCTGGCAAAGGATAGATTATTTTATGTGGTGAAATTCAATTGCCAAAATAGCAATACCATAAACCAGTGGTTTCAGCTGTGGCTGGCAAAGCATAATAGTGTCCGCCAAAACATATATTTTGTTCTGGGGTGAAATTCAATTGCCAAAATAGCAATACCCTGAATCTGGTGTCCCAGCTGTTGCAGGCCAAGATTCATAGTGTCCGCCAAAACATATATTTTGTTATGGGGTGAAATTCAATTGCCAAAATAGCAATACCCTGAAACTGGTGTCCCAGCTGTTGCAGGCCAAGATTCATAGTGTCCGCCAAAACATATATTTTGTTCTGGGGTGAAATTCAATTGCCAAAATAGCAATACCCTGAATCTGGTGTCCCAGCTGTTGCAGGCCAAGATTCATAGTGTCCGCCAAAACATATATTTTGTTCTGAGGTGAAATTCAATTGCCAAAATAGCAATACCATAAATCAGTAGTTTCAGCTGTGGCTGGCAAAGTATAATAGTGTCCGCCAAAACATATATTTTGTTCTGGGGTGAAATTCAATTGCCAAAATAGCAATACCCTGAATCTGGTGTTCCAGCTGTTGCAGGCCAAGATTCATAGTGTCCTCCAAAACATATATTTTGTTCTGGGGTGAAATTAATTTGCCAAAATAGCAATCCCCTAAATCTGGTGTTCCAGCTTTGGCTAGTCAAGTATAATACTGTCTGCTGTCTGGCAAAGGATAGATTATTTTATGTGGTGAAATTCAATTGCCAAAATAGCAATACCATAAATCAGTGGTTTCAGCTGTGGCTGGCAAAGTATAATAGTGTCCGCCAAAACATATATTTTGTTCTGGGGTGAAATTCAATTGCCAAAATAGCAATACCCTGAATCTGGTGTCCCAGCTGTTGCAGGCCAAGATTCATAGTGTCCGCCAAAACATATATTTTGTTATGAGGTGAAATTCAATTGCCAAAATAGCAATACCCTGAAACTGGTGTCCCAGCTGTTGCAGGCCAAGATTCAAAGTGTCCGCCAAAACATATATTTTGTTCTGGGGTGAAATTCAATTGCCAAAATAGCAATACCCTGAATCTGGTGTTCCAGCTGTTGCAGGCCAAGATTCATAGTGTCCGCCAAAACATATATTTTGTTCTGGGGTGAAATTAATTTGCCAAAATAGCAATACCCTGAATCTGGTGTCCCAGCCGTTGCAGGCCAAGATTCATAGTGTCCGCCAAAACATATATTTTGTACTGGGGTGAAATTCAATTGCCAAAAAGCAATACCATAAATCAGTGGTTTCAGCTGTGGCTGGCAAAGTATAATAGTGTCCGCCAAAACATATATTTTGTTCTGGGGTGAAATTCAATTGCCAAAATAGCAATATCCTGAATCTGGTGTCCCAGCTGTTGCAGGCCTAGTTTCATAGTGTCCGCCAAAACCTATATTTTGTTCTGGGGTTAAATTCATTTGCCAAAATAGCAATACCCTGAATCTGGTGTTCGAGCTGTTGCAGGCCAATTGTAAATCTGTCCATAAAAGGATACCTTTCATCCAGGGCCTAAATACTAGCCCTAAAAGAGATATTCCCCTAAATCAGTGGTTAATGCCGTGCCTGGTTTAGTGTAATACGCTACATAAATAAATAGGCAGATAGTGTTAGGTGCCTGTAAAAAAAGGCCTGAATTTGAAATCAATACATTGGGCCAAATATTTTTTTCTTATTGTGGTGCTTGGTGAACGGTAACAATGAGGAAAACATCTAGTAAGGGACACGAACGCGGTCGTGGTGGTGTTCGTGTACCCTCTTGTGCTGGGAGAGGACGTGGCCATTCTGCCACAGCCACACGTCCTAGTGAACCAACTACCTCAGGTTACAGTACCTGCCAGAATTTACAGTGATATTTGGTGGGGCCCAATGCCGTTCTAAGGATGGTAAGGCCTGAGCAGGTACAGGCGCTAGTCAATTGGGTGGCCGACAGTGGATCCAGCATGTTCACAACATTATCTCCCACCCAGTCTTCTGCAGAAAGCGCACAGGTGGCACCTGAAAACCAAGCCCATCAGTCTGTCACATCACCCCCATGCATATCAGGGAAACTGTCTGAGCCTCAAGTTATGCAGCAGTCTCTTATGCTGTTTGACGACTCTGCTGTCAGGGTTTCCCAAGGGAATCCACCTAGCCCTTCCCCAGTGGTGGAAGACATAGAATGCACTGATGCACAACCACTGATGTTTCCTGATGATGAGGACATGGGAATACCACCTCATCGGAGTCCGCACGTCTCTGATGATGACGAAACACAGGTGCCAACTGCTGCGTCTTTCTGCAGTGTGCAGACCGAACAGGAGGTCAGGAGGAAGACTGTGTGGAAGACGATGCAGGGACGATGAGGTCCTAGACCCCACATGGAATGAAGATCGTGCCACTGACTTTCATAGTTCAGAGGAAGAGGCGGTGGTGAGACCGAGCCAACAGCGTAGCAAAAGAGAGAGCAGGGGGCAAAAGCAGAACAGCCGCCGCCAAGAGAGTTCACCTGCTACTGGCCACCGCCACCAGGGACCGAGCACCCCAAAGGCAGCTTCAAGGAGTTCCCTGGCATGGCACTTCTTTAAACAATGTGCTGACGACAAGACTCCGAGTGGTTTGCACGCTGTGCCATCAGAGCCTGAAGCGAGGCATTAACGTTCTGAACCTTAGCACAACCTGCATGACCAGGCATCTACATGCAAAGCATGAACTGCAGTGGAGTAAACACCTTAAAAGCAAGGAACTCACTCTGGCTCCCCCTGCTCCCTCTCCTGCTGCTGCCTCGGCCTCTTCCTCTGCCTCGGGAGGAATGTTGGCACCTGCCGCCCACCAAACAGAGGATGTGTCACCGACACTACCACCTGCGCCATCAAGCATCTCAACCATGTCACACGGCAGCGTTCAGCTCTCCATCTCACAAACCTTGGAGAGAAAGCGTAAATTCCCACCTAGCCACCCTCGAGCCTTGGTCCGGAATGCCAGCATTTCTAAACTACTGGCCTTTGAAATGCTGTCATTCAGGCTGGTGGACACAGACAGCTTCAAACAGCTGATGTCCATGGCTGTCCCCAGTATGTTGTTCCCACCGCCACTACTTCTCCAAGACAGCCGTGCCTTCCCTGCACAACCAAGTATCCGATAAAATCAAGTGTGAACTGCGCAACGCCATCTGTGGCAAGGTCCACCTAACCACAGATACGTGGACCAGTAAGCACGGCCAGGGACGCTATATCTCCCTAACTGCACACTTGATAAATGTAGTGGCGGCTGGGCCATAGAGCAGTGAGTTCCTTGGCGCACGTCCTTCCGCCGCCAAGTATCGCAGGGCATCATTCTTTGCCTCCTGTAGCCTCCTCCTCCTACTCGGCTTCCTCCTCCTCTGCTTCCACCAGCACATCCAGTCAGCCACCTCACCTTCACCACCAACTTCAGCACAGCCCGGGTAAACGTCAGCAGGCCATTCTCAAACTCATATGTTTGGGGGCAGGCCCACACCGCGCAGGAGTTGTGGCGGGGTATTGAACAACAGACCGACGAGTGGTTTCTGCCAGTGGGCCTCAAGCCCGGCCTGGTGGTGTACGATAATGGGCGAAATCTCGTCGCAGCTCTGGGACTAGCCGATTTGACGCACATCCCTTGCCTGGCGCATGTGCTGAATTTGGTGGTGCAGAAGTTCATTCACAACTACCCCGACATGTCAGAGCTGCTGCATAGTGCGGGCCGTCTGTGCGCACTTCCGGCGCTCACATCCTGCCGCTGCTTGCCTCTCTGAACTACAGCGGAACTTCGGCCTTCCCGCTCACTGCCTCATATGCGACGTGCCCACCAGGTGGAACTCCACCTTGCACTATGCAGGCCATAGTGGAGTTTCAGCTGCAGCACGCACGCGTCAGTCGCACTGCGGAACAGCACCACTTCACCACCAATGATTGGGCCTCCATGCGAGACCTGTGTGCCCTGTTGCGCTGTTTCGAGTACTGCACCAACATGGCCAGTAGCGATGACACCGTTATCAGCGTTACAATACCACTTCTATGTCTCCTGAGAAAACGCTTAGGGCGATGGATGGAAGAGGAGGTGGCCCAGGAGGAGGAGGAGGAGGAGAATGAGGGGTCATTTTTAGCAATTTCAGAAGTGGCTCAGAGGGAGGTTTTTTGCAACAGCAGAGGCCAGGTGCAAATGTGGACCAGGCAGGGCCCACTACTGGAGGATGAGGAGGAGGTGGAGGAGGATGAGGATGAAGCAGGTTCACAGCGGGTAGCATCCGACACAGCTCAGGCCCATCACTGGTGCGTGGCTGGGGGATACTGAGGACGATACGCCTCCCACAGAGGACAGATTGTCCTTACCTCTGGGGAGCCTGGCACACATGAGCGACTACATGCTGCAGTGCCTGCACAATGACAGAAGAGTTGCCCACATTTCAACGTGTGCGGACTACTGGGCTTGCCACCCTACTGGATCCCCGGTACAAAGACAATGTGCTCACCTTACCTCCTGCACTGGAGTGTGATATGAAGATGCGCGAGTACAAGCGCACGCTGGTAGAGGCGCTCCTGAGAGCATTCCCAAATGTCACAGGGGAACAGGTGGAAGCCCAAGGCAAGGCAGAGGAGGAGCAAGAGGTCGCCAATGCAGCTGTGTCACGGCCAGCTCCTCTGAGGGCAGGGTTAGCATGACAGAAATGTGGAAAAGTTTTGTCTCCACGCCACAGCTAACTGCACCACCACCTGATACGGAACGTGTTAGCAGGAGGCAGCATTTCACTAACATGGTTGAACAGTACGTCTGCACACCCCTCCACGTACTGACTGATGGTTCGGCCCCCATTCAACTTCTGGGTCTCCAAATTGTCCACGTGGCCAGAGTTAGCATTTTATGCCTTGGAGGTGCTGGCCTGCCCGGTGGCCAGCGTTTTATCTGAACGTGTATTCAGCACGGCAGGGGCGTCATTACTGACAAACGCAGCCGCCTGTCCACAGCCAACGTGGACAAGCTGACGTTCATAAAATGAACCAGGCATGGATCCCACAGGACCTGTGCCTCCCTTGTGCAGAATAGACATTTATAACTACCTCCCCTCAACCATGTATTCTTGTACTCCGGGGCACTTCTTTATTGAATCCTCTTTTTTAACTTTACCATGATCTTGCAGTGCAACCCAAAGTTGAATGAACCTCTCCTCTGTCTGGGTGGTGGGGCCTAAATAACTGAGAGTGGCCTTCTCCGGTGGTGGTTGATATGACGCATGATTCCTTGCTGTGGGACCTCTCCCTCTGTCTAAGTGCTGGGCCGAAATAACTAAGAGTGGCCTTCTCCGGTGGTGGTTGATATGACGCATGATTCCTTGCTGTGGGACCTCTCTCCTCTGTCTGGGTGCTGGGCCGAAATAACTGAGAGTGGCCTTCTCAGTGGTGGGTGATATGACGCATGATTCCTTGCTGTGGGACCTCTCTCCTCTGTCTGGGTGCTGGGCCAAAATAACTGAAAGTGGCCTTCTCCGGTGGTGGGTGATATGACGCATGATTCCTTGCTGTGGGACCTCTCTCTCTGTCTGGGTGCTGGGCCGAAATAACTGAGAGTGGCCTTCTCCGGTGGTGGTTGATATGACGCATGATTCCTTGCTGTGGGACCTCTCTCCTCTGTCTGGGTGCTGGGCCGAAATAACTGAAGAGTGGCCTTCT
Source organism: Bufotes viridis (assembly GCA_033119425.1). Classification (NCBI taxonomy): domain Eukaryota; kingdom Metazoa; phylum Chordata; class Amphibia; order Anura; family Bufonidae; genus Bufotes; species Bufotes viridis. The sequence goes on along the minus strand of JAKVIS010003983.1, from coordinate 484 downwards.
CCGGTGGTGGTTAATATGACGCATGATTCCTTGCTGTGGGACCTCTCTCCTCTGTCTAAGTGCTGGGCCGAAATAACTAGAGTGGCCTTCTCCGGTGGTGGTTGATATGACGCATGATTCCTTGCTGTGGGACCTCTCTCCTCTGTCTGGGTGCTGGGCCGAAATAACTGAGAGTGGCCTTCTCCGGTGGTGGTTGATATGACGCATGATTCCTTGCTGTGGGACCTCTCTCCTCTGTCTGGGTGCTGGGCCGAAATAACTGAGAGTGGCCTTCTCCGGTGGTGGTTGATATGACGCATGATTCCTTGCTGTGGGACCTCTCTCTCTGTCTGGGTGCTGGGCCGAAATAACTGAGAGTGGCCTTCTCCGGTGGTGGTTGATATGACGCATGATTCCTTGCTGTGGGACCTCTCTCCTCTGTCTAGAGTGCTGGGCCGAAATAACTGAGAGTGGCCTTCTCCGGTGGTGGTTGATATGACGCATG
>JAKVIS010003982.1:0-15057 GCA_033119425.1 Bufotes viridis | reverse complement strand
TGACCCTGTACCTCACAGTCAGCAGACACATTCCAGCCAATCAGCAGCATACCCTCCCTCCCAGACCCTCCCACCTCCTGCACAGCATCCATTTTAGATTCATTCTGGAATTTGCAGTCTTAGTGAGAGGAGGGAGAGTGTAGTTGCTGCTGATTTAATAGAGAAATTGATAGCTAGGCTAGTGAATTCAGTGTCCACTCCAGTCCTGAAAGACTCATCTGATCTCTGCTGTAAGGACAGCGTCCTGACAGCACCCCAAAAAGCCCTTTTAGGGCTGCAACATTAGTCTGCTTTTTTTCCCTTTATATGCATATTGCAGTTGCATGGCCTGCCTGTGTGTGAGGAGCTGCAGGCCCACAGACTGTAGTGTGCCCACTGCCAGTGCCCACCCCTGTCATCCCGTGTGGTACAGGACTTTGCATCAAAAAAGGCATTTAATTTTTACACTTTAATCTAAGGTTAGTTGCCTGCCAGTGTGTGTCAGGCTGACTTCCAGTGACTGTAGTGTGCCCACTGCCAGTGCTCTACCACTCATACCGGCTGGCAGAGGACTTTGCATCAAAAAAGGCATTTCATTTTTACACTTTAGTGTAATTTCAGCTGCTTGCCTGCTGCTAGTGTGTGTCAGGCCGACTTCCACTGACTGTAGTGTGCCCACTGCCAGTGCCCACCCCTGTCATCCCATGTGGCACAGGACTTTGCATCAAAAAAGGCATTTAATTTTTACACTTTAATCTAAGTTTAGTTGCCTGCCAGTGTGTGTCAGGCTGACTTCCACTGACTGTAGTGTGCCCACTGCCAGTGTCCACCACTCATACCGGCTGGCAGAGGACTTTGCATCAAAATAGGCATTTAATTTTTACACTTTAGTGTAATTTCAGCTGCTTGCCTGCTGCTAGTGTGTGTCAGGCCGACTTCCACTGACTGTAGTGTGCCCACTGCCAGTGCCCACCCCTGTCATCCCGTGTGGCACAGGACTTTGCATCAAAAAAGGCATTTAATTTTTACACTTTAATCTAAGGTTAGTTGCCTGCCAGTGTGTGTCAGGCTGACTTCCAGTGACTGTAGTGTGCCCCTGCCAGTGCCCACTACTCATACCGGCTGGCACAGGACTTTGCATAAAAAAAGGCATTTAATTTTTACACATTAGTCTAATTTCAGTTGCTTGCCTGCTGCCAGTGCGTGTCAGGCCCACTTCCACTGACTGTAGTGTGCCCACTGCCAGTGCCAACCACTGATACCGGGTGGCACAGTAGCTTGCCGATAAATAAGGCATTTCATTTTTACACATTAGTCTAATTTCAGTTGCTTGCCTCCTGCCAGTGTGTGTCAGGCCCACCTCCACAGACTGTAGTGTGCCCACTGCCAGTGCCAACCACTGATACCGGGTGGCACAGTAGCTTGACGATAAATAAGGCATTTCATTTTTACACATTAGTCTAATTTCAGTTGCTTGCCTGCTGCCAGTGTGTGTCAGGCCCACTTCCACAGACTGTAGTGTGCCCACTGCCAGTGCCCACCACTGATACAGGGTGGCACAGTACCACTGATCGAAAAAAATGACAGGCAGAGGCAGGCCACCCCGCAGGGGCCGTCGTGGTCGTGGTGCTGTGATTTCCACTGTCCCTGGAATAATGCCTAGTGTTCAGAGGCCATGTACCCTGAACCCGAAAAATTCTGAGGGCGTGGTTGACTGGCTTAGACAGGACACCCAATCTTCAACAGCTTCCGCTAAGAACCTTGACGCACCATCTTCCTCCAGCTCAGCTTTGGTCACCTGCTCTCAAGTTACCACGCACCCGCCCGCCGCTGATAGGAATAGTACTAGTTAAGACACCACTCATATAGGGTGTCACAGCACATTGCTCTGTGCACGCGCAGTGCCCCAATTTGGGAGTATGAGGACCGACCAAGCTGCTTTTCCATCTCCCGGTTCCTGAAATCAATTCAGTTTGGTGTATGAGAGTTTGGTCTGTCATTGTGAAGGCAGTCGAAGGTACCAGGCCTAAATTTTTTTCTACAAAGGCAATCCCTGATATGGGATGTAACAGGGATTAAACTGATGAGAATAGTACTACAGAAAATACCACTCATATCGGGTGTGACAGTAAATTGCACGGCGCAGACGCAGTGACCGTGGATTAAAACAAGGGGAGAGAGCCAGCGTTTTTTAACCATCTCCCGTTCGAAAAATCAATTCAATTGACCTTTCGGGGACCCTTGGTGTTGTGCGTGGCTGGGTGGAGGAAGAAACCTTCAATGACATCACCGGGACGTGGCTAGCTTGGTATCCAACCTTGTGCAAATGGGGAGTTTGCGGTTGTGCAAATGGACTGTTTGCGGTGCATTAAAAGAGGAGTTTGGTATGTCAATGTCTGAGAATCGGGCGTAACCCTTACACTACCTGATCGATACAACATCATACCTGATCGTATACACACACTGGATGTTTTAAAGCATGTTATTCCAAACAATTTAGGAATGTTAGTTGATTTATGCCCTTTATGGATTAAAACCCGACTCTCGTCCACTACGTAATTTTCCATGGGAGTTTTGCCATGGATCCCCCTCGGCATGCCACAGTCCAGGTGTTAGTCCCCTTGAAACAACTTTTCCATCACTATTGTGGCCAGAAAGAGTCCCTTTGGTTTTTAAAATTCGCCTGTCTATTGAAGTCTATGGCGGTTCGCCCGGTTCGCCTGTTCGCGAACATTTGCGGAAGCTCGCGTTACGCTGTTCGCGAACTGAAAATTTTATGTTCGCGACATCACTACAGGACAGCAACGGAGCTTACTAAATCGTCCTCACGGGCAGCTGTACCAATCTTTCCTAGTCAGGAAAAAGCCGACTACAGCGACAAGGATTTACGGTCCGCGTCCTGTGGGAACACGAGTGGCGGAAATGATTGCAAACGACTGGGGTCAAAGACTTTCTGCTTAAAATGAAATTCCCGACGCCTCCATCATGAGCGCGCTTTATGGCGGTCGCACTAACGCCATTAAACTTTATCACAAGGTGCAGCCCGATGAAACATCGCATTATTACGATTTCATCCAGTCTGTACCCTTTTGTTAATAAAACTAAGACTTACTCCTGTAGGACACCCAAAAATCATTTATGATCATTTTGGTTACATCAAAAAATACTTTGGCATTGCCAAAGTTAAAGTGTACCCACCCAGAGATTTATTTTTCCCGGTCCTGCCTGTAAGCTAAATAAAAACTAATGTTTCCGCTATGCTACACATGCGCCGCGAACTGTCAGAAAGACACTTGCAGTCACACTGACGAAGAGCGTTCGCTGACCGGTACATGGTGCACCATAGAACTAGTTTTAGCTGTTGAAAAAGGTTACAGAATCGCCGAGATCTACGAGATCTGGCATTTTCCGAACACAACAGACAGATCTGTTCGGCCCGTACATCAAATTACACCTCAGAGATAAACAGGAGGCTACTATCAGTTGGTGTAAAACGGATTCAGAAAAACGTCTTACATAGAGTCATTTTTAAGAAAAGAAGATGTCCGCTTGCGCTCTGATAAGATAGCTGTAAACCCCGCAAAAAGACAAATTTCAAAACTGTTCCTAAACTCTTTATGGGGTAAGTTTGGACAGCGTTCTAACTTGTCACGTACCAGCATAGTCACGGACCCTGACGAACTTTTCAAATTAGCTTTTGTGCCGTACTACGACCTCTCCTAGGTTAATTTAATCGATGACGATACGGCCATAGTCAATTGGCGCTTATGTAAAGAGCGCTACACACACAACAAAAACACAAACATTTTTATAGCCTGTTTTACAACCGCCTATGCCAGACTCGAATATACAAGCTCCTAGACAGACTGCAGGAACTTTGTCTTTATCACGACACAGACTCCGTCATATTTGTGAGTAAGGGGTCTGAATGGACCCCACCCTTGGGTGATTTTCTCGGCGAACTAACTAGTGAAATACCCGACGACGCACACATTACCGAGTTTGTATCCGCAGGCCCAAAGACTTACGGATACAAACTCAACAACGGAAAACTGTGTTGAAGGTTAAGGGTATAACACTCAACGTCGCTAACACAAGGCTTGTTAATTTTGACAGTTTAAAAGACCTTGTGTTGGATTACTCACACAACAACGACCCCAAGACGCAGAAAACAATAGGTATCGAACAAGACGGCATTTTCAGAAATAGAAAGCGCTTGACCGTAGAGACAAGACCGTTACGTAAAACGCAAAAGTGCGTCTACACAAAGAGACAGCTGACGGCTGACTTTACAACGCTGCCTTTCGGCTATTAAACATGACTGCGCAATTTCAACACCCTTTTTCGTATATTCTAGCAGGTCCTTCAAATTCCGGAAAGAGTTTTTGTTAAAAAGTTATTAATACACGTGACACGTTAATGTCGCACAAACCTGACAATGTCATTTGGTTTTACGCTTGTTGGCAGAAATTGTATGATGAACTAACCCGTTTGTTTACAAATATCAGGTTTATCGAGGGGTCCCGCAAAATTTTACAGATGCTGATCTATTTCCAACGGACAAAGTCAATTTGGCGGTTGTTGATGATCTTATGGAGGCGGCTTGTGAAAATCTTGAAATACAAAACGCATTCACCAAATCACGTGCACCACAGAAATTTGAGCATATGTATCTCGTTCAAAACGTTTTTTGTCAGGAGTAAGAAAAGCAGAACCATAAATTTAAACACTAAATACATGGTCCTTTTTAAGAACCCGCGTGATAAGTTACAGGTTATCACATTGGCTCGTCAGATGTACCCTGGTAAAACACGTTTCTTTTTAGAAGCTTTTGAAGATGCTACACACAAGCCTTACGGCTATTACTTGTAGATTTAAGATCTGACAGCCTGAGGACCTACGACTCAGAACCGGTCTGTTCCCACCAGATCTGCCGGTGGCTTATGTGTAAAAGAAGCTCTAAAATGAGGCATTTCATATCTTTACAGTTATATTTCTGTTAGTGTCGCTGGTGCTGTAAAGATGTCGAGCAGGATCCGGCGTAATTGGGATCTTTAAAGCATTAGTCAAAACAAATCTGAAGGCCCGAAAATCAATATTACGTAACGCCAGTAATGATTTGATATCGGCCATTGGCGAGATCGCTCTCAACATCCTTAAGGCCCCTTTCACACGGCGAGTATTCCATGCTGGGTGCAATGCGTGAGGAGGGCGCATTGCACCCGCACTGAATCGGACCCATTCATTTCTATGGGGCTGTGCACATGAGCGGTGATTTTCACGCATCACTTCTGCGTTGCGTGAAAATCGCAGCATGTCTCTATATTCTGCGTTTTTCACGCAGCGCAGGCCCCATAGAAGTGAATGGGGCTGCGGAAAAATCGCAAGCATCCGCAAGCAAGTGCGGATGCGTTGCGATTTTCCGCATTGTTGCTTAACAACGGGACCCAATCTCTATTATTTTCCCTTATAACATGGTTATAAGGGAAATATAGCATTCTTAATAAAGAATGCATTGTTAAATGAAGTGGAGGGGTTAAAAATAATAAAAGTTAACTTACCTTAGCCACTTGATCGCGTAGTCGCGATCTCTCCTCTCTTTCCCTGCAGCATCTAAGATCTAAAGGACCTGTGATGACGTCACATCACATTGGTCCAATCGCATGGTCCATCTTTACCATGGTGATGGACCATGTGATGTGACGTCATCACAGGTCCTTAGATCTTAGATGCTGCAGGAAAGAGAGGACAGATCGCTACTACGCGATCAAGTGGCTAAGGTAAGTTAACTTTTATTATTTTAACCCCTTCCTCTTCATTTTACAATGCATTCTTTATTAAGAATGCTATTATTTCCCCTTATAACCATGTTATAAGGAAAATAATCAATTCTCCAGAAGACCCGAAACCGGACTTCAGTGATGAAGTCCGGCTTCGAGTTGGATACCAAACATGGCGTTTTCTCACGCGCGTGCAAAACACGTTACAAGCGTTTGCACCTGCGCGGAAAAACACGCATATTCCATGAACGCACCTGCCTCTTATCTGGGCGTCAAACATGACGCCCGTGTGAAAGAGGCCTTAAAGGAAAGATCCCTCTTAAAAGCGCCAAAAAATATATTGAAAAAAATGGCGTAGGGCTATAAAGAAATTAAGCGATAAAAAGTACTCCATTAAAGGAAAGAAGCGCATTGTGAGCCAGAGCGGTGGTTTTATAGGAGCTTTGCTCGGCTTTGCAATACCTTTAATCACTAGTCTGATAGCTAATACAGCCGGTGGTTCCTAATGCAGTATGCCGAGAAAATGTTCCTGGTTTCCAAAAATGAATTGGACAGGCTTAAAAACATCCGTAGATGCATCAGATATGAGACAAACCGCCATACGCCGATTAGATGACGAGATTAGCGAAATACTACACAGAAATTACCTTTCAGATGATGAAAAAATTAAAAGATACTGTGGGGAGTCGCTCTGGTAGACAGCGGTGCGGGTGCAGTACAGAGGCAAAGGGAGTCCAGAAGGTGCAGCAAACAGTGTTTTATTCACACTTGCACAAGAATACACAGCGAACAGTCACTTGGTGTTACATCACACACATCAGAAAATGTGAGGTAAAACAAAATGTCCAAATACAGGTTCTAATCACCTGGGAGGTTTTAGGGTGCGGGTTCGCACTCTGGCTGTCGGCCCAGCCGCAAGATAATCTCACCTCAGGCTTACAGGCCGTTTGCACTCCTCCTCTGCTGTGCTCCCCTGCTTCCAGCCCAGAGAGCTCCACAGCACCATCTGCAGCTCCAGGACAATCACAGAGACAGCTGCTGGTGTTGGCTGAGTTTTAAACCCAGCCCCAAAACCAGGACTGGAGTCGGTGGGAGCAGCCACCCACCCTACACTTTAGCTGCTCTCGGTAAGAGGCCGGCCTCGGATCGGCTTTGCAGCCGCTATTTAGCAACTGTGTCCAGTAGCACTACCTGCTACTGACATCAACAAAACGGCTCTTACCTCACCCGAGGCTATGAACCTCGGTGACACGTACCTGCCATCTACGACGGCACCCTGCACCTACCACAATACACAGCTCAACAGCAGAGGTACTAATGCTCAACAAACAGTCAGGTAAAGAAATGCTCGACTTTAACCCTGATTACACAGCCGCAAACCGATCAACAACAATTGTCAAATACGTCCTCAATTAGCACCCGATGCTAAAGAGATACTTGACAATATTAATACACGTTATAGAAAAAATGCAGAACTATTGTTAAGTAAACAATACCGCTCATGGTAATAACCCATACTGGAACTCTATGGGCGAATCCATTTACAAAGAACAAACTGTACCCGGTCTCAACATTATTGACCTGCTTCTGAACAGCTACCCAGAGTCACGGATTGCCTAAGATTAAAACCTCACGGTTGGGACTATTTTATGGATACTATCGCACAGTTGAACGTCCCGTCAACGGTTATCAGTAATACAAGAACAAGAGAACTTTTCGATGATTTTAAAAAACGGGCGCTGAGTGACCCCTTTGACGCGGCTCGAAGCCCTTTACACCACCTGTGTTATTAACATCACCGACGGTATCGACGCGGGGGTCATTACTACCTAAAAGAGGCTACCGCCTTTGTTGCAAGCGGCTTGGTTAACATTGTAAATTTTCTTACTTTGGCGATTGTATATAAATTTTCTTTGTATTAAACAGCTTATAATGTTTTTTATTTGCTTTACGTACATTTTTACGATGCCTGTATATAAAATTTCTTTGTGTGTAATGTCTTATAATGTTTTATTTACTATACATAAACAGTTTTAAATAAAATGTAGTCCGTTTTTTCTTTTTACAATAAATATAATAGCCGGATTATCTAAAATTGTATAAACAGTTAGGTCGCGTTGTTGAGTAGACGCGACTTAAAACGCTGCCATAATGTCGGCAACTGCTGAAATATTGAGTAAACAGTACTACACGCCAAAAGCCGTCGGCTCTTATGGGGGCGTAGAATCCTTATTCAGAGAAGTTCGGAAATTTCGCATAAGAAAAGACTCTGTAAAAATTGGTTGAGCAACGAGGATACTTACACATTGTACAAACCTGTTAAAAAATCATTTACAAGAAACAAGGTTGTGGTGTCTGATATAGATGATCAATGGCAGGCAGATCTTGTGTCGATGATAGATTTTTCTAAAGAAAATAATGGTGTAAAATACTTGCTGACGGTCGTTGATATTCTATCTAAATATGCTTGGGTGTTGGACCTTTCAAATAAGTCTGGCACTACAGTGGCTTCCGCTTTTGACCAGATATTTAGGTTAAGTGGGCGAACCCCCAGAAAGCTCCAGACTGATCGGGGCCGTGAGTTTATAAACAAACCTATGAGACGTCTTTGTGAAACCTATAAAATACATCATTTTTTAACTACAAATGCTGTTAAGGCATCGTTGGTCGAACGTTTTAATAGAACGCTGAAAACTAAAATGTGGCGTTATCTTAGAGAACAAACCACGTACAGGTACATCGATAAGTTACAAGACCTGGTGTATAGTTATAACCACACATACCACAGAACTATAAGGCGTCGCCTCGTCGATGTGACAAAAGAGAACTCTTTAGCCGTTTGGAAAAATATCTACGGTTATTACGTTACTATTAAAAAGTTAAACCGATATTAAATATAGGTGATCACGCCAGAATTGTGCGCTATAAGGGGACTTTCACAAAGGGATATGAACAAACCTATACGGATCGAGATATTTAAAATTTACGCTGTAAAACACTAGGGGCCTCAGACCCCTTTATAAGTTGAAAGACCTGACCGATGAGTTCATTGAAGGCTCGTTCTACCCGGAGGAAGTCCAAAAAGTACCCCTCGACAAGCTGCGGGTTTACAGGGTAGAAAAAATACTGAAAAAGAAGAAAGTTCGGGGAAAAACGTTGTGTTTTGTAAAGTGGACAGGATACCCTGATAAGTTTAACTCTTGGTTGCCTGAAAAACAGTTGTTGAGTCTGTAAACTATGGAGGACGGATCGCTTTTTATCACGCTACCCTGCAACGCATCCGCCAAACTTTACCCCGAAAACAGCATCGCCGATTACACCACTAAGTTAGCAAAAGCGGTCCATCTTCGCGGTCCTTACGAAGTGGCTTTAGTGGAGATTCAGTATCCACATACGTGGGAAACCTTTGGCCCCGGAGATGGCATATTCTACATAGCTCACCGCGACGAGCCGATCCGTGAGCTTTTTGTTAAATCGGGTTATTACTCCAATATGCATGAGCTCATCAAAGCCATTAATAGCAAACTTGAATCTATAAAAATACCTCCTGATCAACTGCGCCTAAGATACGACAATATTGACAGAACCGTTTATGTAATGAATTCATCATTATACAAGTTCATGCCTTGTGTGAAATTGGGGAATATTTTGGGGCTATCGGGTTATTCGCAAGCTCCGGCGCCAAGAATGTAGACGTCGAGCACATCGTTCTCCGCTACAAAGGACCCGGCTTACCTGTTTTAGAACATCATGCTGGTGGTGTAAAGGGGATTGCTCTAGTTTCATCAAAAAATGCAAAGCAAAAATGAATCCCGATATTAAAGCCGGTTTTTATACAATGTTTGTTTGTACAGATATTGTCCAACATCAACTTGTTGGCGATAGTTACGCATACAACTTTTAAGAACTGTCGAGTTAGGCGGTAAAAATGGGGATATAGTCACGCAAAAGTATCACCGGCCGGACTATATACCTGTTTGTAAACATCATTTTGACACGGTTACAATATCGATACTCACTGATCAGGCTAAACCTGTTAAATTCAAATACGACAAGACTATTGTGCGATTACACTTTAGACCGCGCGCAGTGACGACGCACTAAAATGTTGTCCAACAGAGTGTACGGTGACCCGGACCCGTATACGCATTATTACATAACGCAAGCAGGTCATGGTTTGGATGGATTTCACGGTACAGAATTTATGCATGGTTCTGGCCTCGCCGGTTATTTCGGGGTCTGTTCCGGCGTGTCGTACCTCTATTTAAGAAAGGTGTGGCGCTTGTAAAACCGCACGTGAAAACAGCCGCCCGTAACATCGCTAAAGACGTTGTCACGACGGCGTCGACAGCCGTTATGGATCGTATAAATAGGTCGACGCAAGGCCAGGAGGGCTCTGGTGTCGCATAAATACGTAAGAAAACGCGTAAAAGAAAACGTGAACGTGCTGCCATTGTCTTACCAACTTTTATGAATAAAGTATCACAACCTAAGAGACGTCGCCGCCAGAAAACAAGAAGTCGTTCACCGAGCGACATCTTCTAGTCAGACGCTATGGCTTTCGTGCATGACGCATCCGCCGAGTACGCCAAATCAGAGTTAGATATCTTTCAAATACCGCCTACACAGACAAGCATTGAAAAATCGCTTTATGTAGAGGTGCAACCAATCGCCGCTATCACTGACAATGCACCTTTGGAATTCTACATCTCGGGCAGCAGTGAATATTATTACGACCTTAATAACACATTGTTACACGTCGTTTGCAGAATCGTTAGTCCGGATAACACAATCATACCAGAAGGATCCCGCGTGGCACTTATTAACTATCCTACAGCGAGTCTTTTTAATCAATTGGATATAACGCTCGGCGATACGTTGATTTCAAGAAGCGACAACCTTTATACGTATAGAGCGTATATAGAGGCCCTAATAAATTATAATTCACAAACTTTAGCATCACAATTTACCACCGGTTTATTCTATAAAGACACAGCGGGCCATCATGATGACAGGGCTCTCGACGGACGTAATGTCTGTTTCAGCAAGAGAGCACAATATTCAGCACGCTCTAGAAGTGTGGAATTAATGGGGCCCGCTTACGCCGATATATTTAATCAACCGAAGTTAATACTGAACGGTTTAGATCTAAAGATAAAATTGACCAGAAACAAAGACACTTTCTGCCTTATGTCAGCCGAGGCGCCCCATTTTAAAGTCCAAATACAGCACGCTTCCCTGTTTGTCAAAAGAGTACAAGTATCGCCAGCTGTAAGAATCGGTCACAGTCGCGCTCTGTTAACAGCTAACGCAAAGTACTCTGTCGATCGAGCGCCGCTTAAAGTGTATAGCGCACCCGCCGGTACTCGCATATCTAACCACGAGAATCTTTTTCTCGGTAACCTACCAAAAACAGTAATACTTGCGCTTGTGGATAACGAATCATTTTCCGGGAGTTACCAAAGAAATCCTTTGTGCTTCAACCACTATAATGTGAATTATGCCGCCTTATATTTGGACGGTCAACAGATACCGGCAAAACCTTTTCAACCTAACTTCCAAGACGAATCAGCTGTTCGTGAATATATGTCCCTAGTACATATTTCGGGAAACACAAGGCCGACAACGCTTTATCCGTGGATCGTCACGAAGTTTTTGAACAGGTTACACTTTGTTCGCTTTTGATTTAACGCCGATCAAGAACCCGGCGGTCATTTCTCTCTAGTAGAAACTGGAAATCTGAGAGCTGAAATTAGATTTGCCGAACCGATTGCGAACACAGTTAACATGATTGTATATTCAGTTCATGAAAATATTATTGAAATAAATAATCGAGCGGAGGTATTATATGATTTTCAATAAACATGAATAATTATGAAATTGCCTGTGTTATTAAAGCTGATATTAACGCCCGGCGCATGTTTAAAGTGGTATTTCCGTGTGATTTATTACCGGGGATAAAATCATCGACAGGCCTGCGGCATACATTGTAAATACGGATAATTCAGTCTCAGCGGGGAAGCATTGTATTTTAATTATATTATACCCGAATGATGTATCTATTTTTTTGATAGTTATGGTTTATCACCCGCAAATGAAATATTTCCTGAGCGAGTTTATGAAGTTTTTATATAAAAATTCTAAGACTATAAAGTATCAAAACAGACAGATACAAGACGCCATTAGCACGGCCTGCGGCCATTACTGTATCTATATCTTACAATGTCTCGCTAAAGGAATGTCTTTTGAAAAAGTGTTAAAAATGTTCACTAACGATTTTAGAAAAATGACCGTATTGTGCGCTCATTTGTAACAAAACGCATGAAACGATTATGTATACGATGCTGTAATTACAAACAAACGTGTCTGTCCCTACGGGCTGTTGGAAAATGTACGGTCACGTATTGTAAATAAGGAAAATTAATAAAGCTTTTAAAACGAATTAAATTTGTCATCGTTTTGATTTTAATGCTATTATTATTAAGTTGATAAACAGATAGCCGGGCTCTAAGACGGGCGTAGTAAGATGTCATATTCTTGAATTAAATTAATATCAAGCAATATAAATTTAATATAAATTTAATATCAAGCAGTATAAATTTAATATAAATTTAATATCAAGTAATATAAATTTGATATAAATTTAATATCAAGCAGTATAAATTTGATATAAATTTAATATCAAGAAGTATAAATTTAATATAAATTTAATATCAAGCAATACAAATTTAATATCAAGCAATATAAATTTTATATCAAACAATATAAAGGGGCGGGTAGCTGTATAAAAGGGGGCGTGGTACCTGTCACTTTGCAGTTTGACGAAACATATACCCCCTTACTACTCCAGTGGAAGGAAAACTATGATGTATGATGGTAGAAACAACATGCTGGAGTGCTGTTTTGAATGTTAAAATAATAAAAAAAAAGATTGTAAAATGTTTTATGATGAGCAAGTCTAAATATAATATTCAAACAAATCGAATTGTCTCGCTGGCGCTGTGTGGTAGGGTCAGGCTGCGATATCACTATGTGGCCATGTTCACACAGAGCTAGTAAATAAATAAGACAAATTATTAGAGTTATTAGCGCTCTAGAGATTCATGGAAGACTTATGGCTGAGCAAGCTAACTGAGCGAGGTGCCGCACATTCAAAACCGACGCTTGAAGTTGCCGCAGTATTGCGCCTACCTTGTTATACTTGTTTCTGTCTTGTCAGTCATCTTAAGCTGCAGGCTGTCACGCTGAGTTAGACACTAGTTCGGGCGTTACTCTGCTTGTTTCAGGAGTGTGCTCCGGCCGGCAGCTTTACTCGATGTCGTCTGTTCTTCCTCAGGGATCCCTGAGGAAGAACGACGATATCGCTCAAGCGCGTAGGTTAGCAGTTAGTGTTTTGCCCCACGCTTACCCCCGTAGCTCCTTGATTGACGTTACTCGCCCCAGTGCGGGCGCGAGCAGAGGGATTGGGAGAAGTGCTACCGGCCGGAGCACACTCCTGAAACAAGCAGAGTAACGCCCGAACTAGTGTCTAACCAGCATGACAGCCTGCAGCTTAAGAAGACTGACAAGACAGGAACAAGTATAACAAGGTGGGCGCAATACTGCGGCAACTTATAAGTGTCTGTATTAAATGTACTGGACCTTCTCAGTTAGCTTGCTCAGCCATAAGTCTTCCATGAATCTCTAGAGCGCGATATCTCTAATAATTTGTCCTAAATATAATATTGCTATATAATAGTAATCATACCGTTCTGACAAGTCAACCGTCAGTCAGTGAGATAATAGGTGATAGTAAGGTTTACGTGAATCACAGAAATGTTTTATCACCATAAAATATAACTTTTAATTAATTTCTTAAAAGATTAGACACAAGGAATCTCATATCCGAGTAGGGAGGGTAGCAGACGGATCAAAAGGCCAGAAATTATCTATCCCTGATCTGTCCGCTAAACGCTATTTAGGCCCTGCCTACAAAACGGAATAGCCGCCCGATAGGGGCGATCCCGTGTCAGGAACCTCCTAGAATCCCTAATGAGGCCCTGGCACAGGATAGTACCCACCACCAATGTGAAGTGTATTGGTCAAAAAGTCTGTCAGTAGTCAAAAAGATGTATTATGACCTGAGGAATCACATAGAGTGCGAGCTCCCATTCACTGGGATGATATCTCTCACTCCTAGTGATTCTCCCAATAGACAAAATTACTGTTCAGACATGATACATAATATAAAGGTATATAGTCGTCCCAAATAGGTATACAAATTCCCTATAGTAGACCCAAATAGGTATACAAGTTCCCGACGCGTTTCACTCTTGTGTTAAAGATCATCAGGGGACATATACATATAGAAAGGGTACCTGTATCAAAGGACCCCTCAGTGACAAAATTAGACCAAAAATATACAGAGGTATATTGCCACGTTACCGGTTGAGAATGTCAATCTCAAAAATATACCTAAGCAAGAGGAGAAAATAGTAATACCAGATGTGAACCATTCAGAAAACTTTAAAGGGTCAATAGTAGTGACAAAGCAAAGCCAGTGCTCAAAATAAAGATGTGGTCACTTCCCTTAGCCATCAAGCAGTCTGATGGACACGCTGATTAGACTGGATGTCATCATATCCAGGATCTGTAGTGTTTCTGGGTTCTGGTTTCTCCTCTTGTTTGGGGCCGGTGGCGTGTGGCAAACGCTGCTTGCCTTAAATAGCGCGCTCAGTTCCCAGCTGCAGGTAACGTGATGCAGAGTAAATCACGTGCAAAACCGGAAGTGACGCACCGGAAGTAGCCATGCGTTCCACAGCGCTCCCGATGCGTCCAGAGCGCTGTACATGCGTGCCACAGCAGATCGATGCTCCACAGAACGAGCGCTACTTCCACAGACCCACTATTAATTAGATTATTATATTAAACAGTTGCCCAGTGTAAATACACATCGGGCACTGTATACCAGAAGACATCCCACCACATGGACTGCACCAGTGGGGGTAAATAGGATGGGATAATATCAGATAATATCCCATATGTAGATTACCTTGAGTATTGCTTTGGGGGACACATATATTTCCCACAATGAACCTCAATCTAGAGGTATATATCTGGGGGTAATAAACAAAACTAGAGCCAGACAGGACACACCATTAGGTGTGACCCTAGGCCCTATGTTACAGTATGGCAGATAAAGCAACACTGTCCTACCCAGAAAAAGGTCATTAAATATAGGACCAGCGCTTAAATAAAACAAGTATAATCAATGGACTCATTTAGTCCCAAAGGGGCCCGAGTTTCCAGTTTAAACGTC
>JAKVIS010003981.1:0-15087 GCA_033119425.1 Bufotes viridis | reverse complement strand
ATGAAATACACCATCCAATACCCATAGCTGTGAGTATGCATACCATTTGGAGAAAAGCTACACTTCGGTAGCAAATTGCAATATACAGTACATCTGCCATAGCTGTGGGCTTAAAATTATTTTATTTTTCTGATAACTAATTGTTTTATGACAGATTTAATCAGAAATATAAATAATATATAACATAATATAGACAGTGAGGGTACTATATTACTGCAGTGGGCCTATGATACATTACAATGAATGGGGTATAACTAGAGATGAGCTGAACACCTGGATGTTCGGGTTGGAGAAGTTCGGCCGAACTTCCCGGAAATGTTCGGGTTCGGGATCCGAACTCGACCCGAACTTTATCCCAAACCCTATTGAAGTCAATGGGGACCCGAACTTTAGGCACTAAAAAGGCTGTAAGATAGTCCAGGAAGGCTGCAAAGGCAGCAAATGTCTAGAGGGCTGCAAAAGGCAGCAAATGTAGATAAATTCCCTGGAAACAAATGTGATAGGGAAATGAATTAAAATAAAATAAAATAAATAAAAATTAACCAATATCAATTGGAGAGAGGTCACATAGCAGAGAATCATGCGTCATATCACTCACCACTGGAGAAGGCCACTTTCAGTTATTTCGGCCCCAGCACCCAGACAGAGGAGAGAGGTCCCACAGCAAGGAATCATGCATCATATCACCCACCACTGGAGAAGGCCACTTTCAGTTGTTTCGACCCAGCACCCAGACCGAGGATACAGGTCCCACAGCAAGGAATCATGCGTCATATCACCCACCACTGGAGAAGGCCACTTTCCGTTATTTCGGCCCCAGCACCCAGACAGAGGAGAGAAGTCCTACAGCAAGGAATCATGCGTCATATCACCCACCACTGGAGAAGGCCACTTTCAGTTATTTCGGCCCAACACCCAGACCGAGGATACAGGTCCCACAGCAAGGAATCATGCCTCATATCACCCACCACTGGAGAAGGCCACTTAAGTTATTTCGGCCCCAGCACCCAGACAGAGGAGAGAGGTCCCACAGCAAGGAATCATGCGTCATATCACCCACCACTGGAGAAGGCCACTTTCAGTTATTTCTGGCCCCAGCACCCAGACAGAGGAGAGAGGTCCCACAGCAAGGAATCATGCGTCATATCACCCACCACTGGAGAAGGCCACTTTCAGTTATTTCGGCCCCAGCACCCAGACAGTGGAGAGAGGTCCCACAGCAAGGAATCATGTGTCATATCACCCACCACTGGAGAAGGCCACTTTCAGTTATGCAGTCATGCAGGTTGTGCTAAGGTTCAGAACGCTAATACCTCGCTTCAGGCTCTGATGGCACAGCGTGCAAAACCACTCGGTCTTGTCGTCAGCACATTGTTTAAAGAAGTGCCATGCCATGGAACTCCTTGAAGCTGCCTTTGGGGTGCTCGGTCCCTGGTGGCGGTGGCCAGTAGCAGGCGAACTCTCTTGGAGGCAGCTGTTCTGCTTTTGCCCCTGCTCCCTCTTTTTGCTACGCTGTTGGCTCGGTCTCACAACTGCCTCTTCCTCTGAACTATGAAAGTCAGTGGCACGACCTTCATTCCATGTGGGGTCTAGGACCTCATCGTCCCTGCATCGTCTTCCACACAGTCTTCCTCCCTGACCTCCTGTCCGGTCTGCACACTGCAGAAAGACGCAGCAGTTGGCACTTGTGTTTCGTCATCATCAGAGACGTGTGGACTGCGATGAGATGGTATTCCCATGTCCTCATCATCAGGAAACATCAGTGGTTGTGCATCAGTGCATTCTATGTTTTCCACCACTGGGGAAGGGCTAGGTGGATTCCCTTGGGAAACCCTGCCAGCAGAGTCTTCAAACAGCATAAGAGACTGCTGCATAACTTGAGGCTCATGACAGTTTCCCTGATATGCATGGGGGTGATGTGACAGACTGATGGGCTGGTTTTCAGGCGCCACCTGTGCGCTTTCTGCAGAAGACTGGGTGGGAGATAATGTTGTACCACTGTCGGCCACCCAATTGACTAGCGCCTGTACCTGCTCAGGCCTTACCATCCTTAGAACGGCATTGGGCCCCACCAAATATCGCTGTAAATTGTGGCAGGTACTGGAACCTGAGGTAGTTGGTTCACTAGGACGTGTGGCTGTGGCAGAATGGCCACGTCCTCTCCCAGCACCAGAGGGTACACTAACACCACCACGACTGTGTCCGCGTCCCTTACTAGATGTTTTCCTCATTGTTACCGTTCACCAAGCACCACAATAAGAAAAAAAATATTTGGCCCAATGTATTGATTTCAAATTCAGGCCTTTTTTTTTTTACAGGCACCTAACACTATCTGCCTATTTATTTATGTAACGTATTACACTAATCCAGGCACAGCAGTAACCACTGATTTAGGGGAATATCTCTTTTAGGGCTAGTATTTAGGCCCTGAATGAATGGTATCCTTTTATGGACAGATTTAAACTAGGCCTGCAACAGCTGAAACACCAGATTCAGGGTATTGCTATTTTGGCAATTGAATATCAACCCAGAACAAAATATATCCTTTGCAGGACACTATGAAACTTGGCCAGCCACAGCTGAAACCACTGATTTATTGTATTGCTATTTTGGCAATTGAATTTCACCCCAGAACAAAATATATGTATTGACGGACACTATTATAGTTTGCCAGCCAGAGCTGAAACCACTGATTTATGGTATTGCGTATTTTGGCAATTGAATTTCACCCCAGAACAAAATATATCCTTTGCAGGACACTATGAAACTTGGCCAGCCACAGCTGAAACCACAGATTTATGGTATTGCTATTTTGGCAATTGAATTTCACCCCAGAACAAAATATATGTTTTGGCGGACACTATTACAGTTTGTCAGCCAGAGCTGAAACCACTGATTTATGGTATTGCTATTTTGGCAATTGAATTTCACCCCACAACAAAATATATCCTTTGCAGAACACTATGAAACTTGGCCAGCCACAGCTGAAACCACTGATTTATGGTATTGCTATTTTGGCTATTGGAATTTCACCCCAGAACAAAATATATCCTTTGCAGGACACTATGAAATCTTGGCCAGCCACAGCTGAAACCACTGATTTATGGTATTGCTATTTTGGCAATTGAATTTCACCCCAGAACAAAATATATGTTTTGGCGGACACTATTATAGTTTGCCAGCCAGAGCTGAAACCACTGATTTATGGTATTGCTATTTTGGCAATTGAATTTCACCCCAGAACAAAATATATGTTTTGGCGGATACTATTACCCTGGGTTCACACCTGAGCTGCTTTGAGACGCGCGCTTAACGCTGCTAAGCTTTGTCGCGCGCTTGACGCGCGTTTTATGCTCGCTTTTGTACTAGTAAACGCGCGTTTGACGCGCGTTTGTGTGATTGACTGCAGTGTTGTCCAATGACCAAATTTCCCTGTCTACATGAAGTTTGGCCAATCATAGGGCATTGTAGGTGTGAAATTCCATGTGTGTTGGTAGAGAGTGCTGGTTGTAGTCATGGAATGTTATAGACGGCGACGTGTTGCGGCAGTTGTTGCAGCTATCGAACTGGAACGCTTCAGGAGAAGGCGGACAGCAGGCGACGTTTCTGGGTCCATCCAGTCATTGCAAATAGACAGGAGAGGGGGCCAGTTCTGGGCACTGTATGCAAACCTCCGTGCCCATGAGGACAAGTTTTTGGACTACACCAGGATGTCCATCCACAGGTTAGTACGCATACGTTGTTGCAATGTTTTTCAATGGTTAAGCTAAGTGTTTTGTGCTTTTTGTATTGTTAACCATGAACATTTTATTGTTTCATAGCTATGACGAGCTCCTGGTGCTGTTGTCCCCCATTTGCAGCGCCAGGACACCTTTATGCGGGACTGCATCCCACCAGTGGAAAGACTGGTCATTACTTTGTGGTAAGTAGCTTATTATTGTGGCCATTTAATCCTAGTGTGTTGTGCTAGGATTTGAGTTTCGCCGTGTTTCTCTGGTTGTTTGTGACGCATGAGTGTTTGTGTGGGGGGTATGTGATGTGTATGTTGTCAACGTGTGGCATAGATATCCCATACATGCATCATGTATCCTCATTTGGCCATGTTTTACCCCTCACTTTCAAAAAATAGTCCAAACATTTGCTTCAAATTATTTATCTTTGGTGAATGTAATAACATCCTACATTTCCAACTTAAATTTGTTAACTCTGTTTAACAAAGGAGCAATTTTTGGTAAACAACATAAAAATATCCTTGAGCCTGAGAATTGCCCTCATAAAATTTTCACAGGGTTTCATATTGCGGCCCTGAAAACTCAACCTCGGATCCCGCCGTGTCTCTCTGGCTCCGTGAGACTGATTTGCGGGTGGCATTTCAGTGGTGGGGGTGGTGAAGGTGCTTGGGCCCGTGCTTGTTGAGGTATATGGGTATGATGTGTGTTGTGTCTGCCATGTGTCAGGAGGGTGTTGTATGTTACTTTGTGTGTATGTGTGTGCTGGGTATGTGTGAGGGTGTTGTTGGGGATGTAGTGGCCCATATTGTGGGCCATATTAGCCCATATTGCGCCCATATTGTGGACCATATTGTTGGCCATATTGTACTGGCTGCAGTGGGGCCTGCTGTGCTGGCTGCAGTGGGGCCTGCAGTGCTGGCTGCAGTGGGGCCTGCAGTGCTGGCTGCAGTGGGGCCTGCAGTGCTGGCTGCAGTGGGGCCTGCTGTGCTGGCTGCAGTGGGGCCTGCAGTGCTGGCTGCAGTGGGGCCTGCAGTGCTGGCTGCAGTGGGGCCTGCTGTGCTGTATGCAGTGGGGCCTGCTGTGGGGCACTGATAGATGTGGGGATTTCATAAGGGATGCAATATTTATCAATGGTCTTAGACAACTCATCCCTTACTTTTGTGACCAGATTTCTAAGCACATGTAGCATTTTCTCCTCTAGACTGAGGAGAAAATGGGCATCACTAGAAAGTTTTGGCACAGGATGTGCCAGGGCATCCAGGCAGCCTATTAGCCTGTCCTCATGCCTCTCTGTTCTCCTCCTTTATGTCGGGCTGCCGACTTGCCTCTGGGACAGCTGGGACAGGCTGCGTTGGGCTCACGATACTCGGAGTGGTGGGGGGCCTGGAGGACTCATTGGCCCCATAGATGGTCCGGGCTCACTGTCCATGGTTGTGCCCTCGTCCTCTCTCTTCGTCATCTCGCGCCTGGCTGGGTTCCCAGCTACTATCGGTGCTGTGAAGTGGAAAATATAGGTAAGTATGTTCCCATATGAAATTGAATGTATGTCATGTCATACCACATCCTCTCCTGTGTATGCCCTTGACTCACTCTCCGCATTTCCGTGCACGGTATCAAAAATGACATCTGTTGAGCATGCACGTAACTGGAGTGTGCGCTGGGGAAGATCCACTCCTCTGCTCCCTTTCTTTGCGCCTATGGCGGATAAAGGCATCTTTCAGGCTTTTCCATTTGCCTTTGATAGTGTTGACTATGAAAAATAAAAAAACATCCGTTAATGTCTCTTTATTTTCTTACATTTGTTTCAGGTATTTAGCGATCGGACAGTCATTGGCCAGTCTACACTTCGCCTTCCTCATCGGCAAGTCCACAGCCAGTATGGTCGTCCGGGAAACCTGCCTGGCAATTTGGGATGTCCTTCATCCAGCTGTGATGGCCCAACCACAGAAGGAGGACTGGCTGCAAATTGCGGATATTTTTTTCCAATCCTGCAATTTCCCAAACTGTGTCGGCGCAATAGACGGCAAGCACATCCGCGTTAAGAAGCCCATCAGGAGCGGGAGTCAATTTTTTAATTATAAAAAATATTTTTCGCTTGTTCTTTCGCGGTGTGTGATGCCAACTATTGCTTCAGATACATTGACGTGGGGTCCTACGGCAGCAGCTCAGACTCTGCTGTTTTGGGGCATTCTGCCTTTGGGCAAATGCTCAATAATAATGAGCTGGACCTCCCGGGGAACACCACACTGCCTGGGACTACTTATCCGTCGATGCCCTTTGTTTTTGTGGGGGACGAGGCCTTTGCGCTGGGGGAGCATCTTATGAGGCCGCATCCAGCCGGGTCTCTCCATTGCCAGGCGGGTGTTTAATTACCGGCTGACAAGGGCACGCAGGGTGGTGGAGTGCGCCTTCGGCATTTTAGCTAACAAATGGCGTTTCTCCATTCTCCTATTCATTTAAAATTGGAGACCGCCATCTCGGCCGTGAAGGCAGCATGTGTTCTGCATAATTTTGTTCGTGTACGGGATGGCTTTAATTTTGAAGATTCCTCAGCCATTCCTTGAGAGTCCTAATCCAAGCGGTGTGCGTGGGACCAGACACGGTGCAGCTGTCAGGGACCACTTCACCGCATATTTTTTATCACCACATGGGGCGTTACCATGGCAATTGGAAGCCATCTAAGTTTATGTTAATTTATATTTTGCTGATGAAAAGACTGTTTAAATATTAAGGTTTTATTTCCATTTTGGTTGTTTATTACTATGCCTAAATTACAAAGTGTGAAAAGATCATTTGTGCATTTCTGTTTTTTTCACCTATATAGTGCTCCCTTGGGGATGCCCCTATAGTGGCCATCAATAGTCGCCCATTAACACTGGTTTAAAATGTGGCCGAAATAATGTGTCCCATTTAAGTGCCCAATACTGCCAGTAGAATATAAGCCAATGTGGGTGAAATAACGGATCCCATCATGGTGCCCAATACTGGCACGTTAAAAACAGAAGCACCTAAAATATGCCAGCCCACCCATAGTCCACAAGCAGTCTAATTTGATAAAGTACACCATATCAACAACAACTTAGGCTTCAAATCCCTCACCCCAAAATGCCACTACATTTGCAGATTGAAAGAGCGCAGTCTGGCATAAGACAGTGGAACCACTGCAAATTGAACATACTGGGCCATTGCATTGTACCAGAATGTGGGGAGGGTGAACCAGGACAGTACTAAAAACTAAAGGGTGAGGGGACACTATACAACATGTAATGGGCATATCATCATTCTTTGTAAACTAAGGCCACTGAGTGCCCATATACAAGAACAGGGATGGTGATGCTGCGGCCCTCTAGCTGTGGCTAAAATCCAACTCCATGCATGCCTGCACACGCTCCAGCAAGTAAAATACAGCCCAGCATTTGTGAAGGTGGCGGTTGACAACAGCTGGAGGGCTGCAGGTAGAGCTGGCCAGGGCTATTACATATAGTTGGTACACCACTGCACACAAGAAGTTTACTTTTCACATTAGAACACACATGGAAATACCTTTTCCTTGTTTGACTGTCTTGCTGTAACTCTGCCCAATCTGGCCAGATGGTGTTTGCAATATCCTCCCAGGCCTGCTGCCTGCTCCTCCTGTTTTTGTACTTTGCATCCTGTGTGTCATACAGGCAGCGTTTGGCCTGCACCAGTCTGATGAGTGTCTCGGGTCACACACACACCCTCCATGCTGGATTCTGTCCAAAACTGTGCTTTGCACCTGGTGTGCAGCCTTTTCCAGCATGTTGCAAAATCCAAACGCCGCTCGAACGCGCGCGATTTCAGTGTCCAAAACGCGCAAACAAACAAGCGTTGAGCGTTCCCATTGAAGTCTATGGACCAAAACGCGCGACAAACGCCCAAAAAAGCTCAAGTACTTGTTTATGCGCCGGGCGTTTTACAGCGCGCTCAAACGCGCTGTAAAACGCCTCAAGTGTGAACCAGGGCCATAGGAAAGCATTGATTATATGTTGAGCGCTTTTACAGCGGCTGGAACGCGCTGTAAAACGCTCAGGTGTGAACCCAGGGTTATAGTTTGCTAGCCAGGACACCAGATTTAGGGAATTGCTATTTTGACAATTGAATTTCACCACAGAAAATGATCTATCCTTTGCCAAACATCAGACAGTATTATACTTTACTAGCCAAAGCTGGAACACCAGATTTAGGGGATTGGTATTTTGGCAATTGTATTTAACCCCTTAATAAAATATAGAAATTGCTATCCTGAGTTTCTAGGGTGACAATTAGCACAGCCAAGCCCCTGATGTAGGATATAGCAAAAAAAAAACTAGTATTATTGATGGATTGATGGACTTGGTGGCAGCTTGTTCTGGTGCACCACGAGTCACAAAATGGCCGCCGATCACCCCAGAAAATAAGTGTCAGAAAAACGCTCTGTGCAGCCTAAAACCAGTGAGCAAGCAACTAGCAGAAGTTCAATCATTCACAGCTGTAGATCGATCACTTCATTAGGTGCTTTTGCAGACTTTTCCCTGCCTAATCTCGCCCTCACAGCAGCTGTGTCCTCTCCCTACACTAATCAGAGCAGTGTGACGTGCGGCGCTACGTGACTCCAGCTTAAATAGAGGCTGGGACACATGCTGCACTTGGCTAATCACAGCCATGCCATTAGTAGGCATGGCTGTGATGGGCTCTTAGAGCAAGGAGTAAAACGCTAGCTGATTGGCTGCTGTGCAGCCCTTCAAAAGCGGGAAGAAATCGCGAACAACAAACCCGAACCCAAACTATTTTGAAAATAGAACTATGCTCGAACTGTCCGCTCAACACTAGGTATAAACCCCTAATACATAGCCACTGCCATTTTTTTTCCTTTTGGTTTTTTTTCCTCCCTGTGTTCCAACACCCATAACTTTTTAAGTTTTCCTTTTACATAGTCATATGATGGATAACTTGAATTTTTCAATGGAACTAATGGTCCTAATTTAGAATATCTTGTATGAGAAAACAGGAAAAAGTTCTTTCTGGGGTAATATTAAAAAAATAAATTTTGCAATGGTTGAATGGGTTGTATGGGTTTTGTTTTTACAGGAGTCCTATTCTATGGTACGATTACAACAATACCAAATTTATAGTTTTTAAAGTCTTTTTTCTCTGTTCTTTTTAGTCTGTTCACAGGACTTGAACATATGATCTTCTGATTGCTTGTACCATAGACTACAATAGAATACTATTGCAGTCCATGAGATTTTCAAAGTCTGTGTGTCAGGCCATGCCTCGGGTATGGCTTTGCAAGAGCAATGGATTGAATATAATCCTGACCACTATCGGGGGTATCTTCTGTAATTATACAGGTAGAGCATGGAGCAAGCTTGTCATGTGAGCCCACTTCACATATGCCCTTAATGCGTATGACAGGCACATCATATTGCGTTAATGGGATAAGATCATGTTATTCATAGTGTTGATCATCAATATTCGAGTGCGAATTTAGTATCATGAATATCGTCACTATGAGAATTACGAATATTTAGAATATCTCAAAATATATTCATGTCGCGAATATTCATGTTTTTTTTAAATACCAGTCTATACTGAATTTTATGCGAATTATTTTAATGCGAATTTTCACAATCAAGAAAATAATGCCTGAAGATCAGGAATTCACGAATTGCGAATATATGGCGAATATTCAGGCCAAATATTCGCGAAATTTACTCAAATCGAATAATGCCCCTGCTGCTCATCACTAGTTATTCACATAATGCAGTTAAAAACTGTACAAAACTGGTCATTGTGCTTTTTATCGCACAATGACCTATTGTTTAAATCAAGTTTTTGTGTTTTTGGTGATTTTCTGTCCATGTCCCTTTCTACAGATTTCTAAAAATCTAATTCTAAAAAACTCTAAAATCAAGTAGTTTTCACATTGTCTACTAGGCCTAAAATAGGTCAATAATTTATGTTCTTTGAGAGCAACCACATGGGTCATCTCCTGCTCCTGATGGGTACATCCTCCGGAATCCTCACCTGTCTCACACCTGTTCCAGCAGTCTGTAACCACAAGTTCCTCCCTGCATCCTCCCTGCTTCCTGCCTACAGTTTCAAGGACTGTAGGGCATTTGTTCTCTTTTGTTCTTAAAGGGCCAGTGCGTATGCATGTCCTAATCTGTACACAAACTGTGGCTAGCTTTCAGTAGGTATTTAAGGTCCCTTCCTGTATAGGAGGATGTATGAGCAAAAGGCTCCTAGTTTGCCTAGTTGCTGTGAAGGTGTGTTTAATGTTGTCTGATTTCCATTTCTATCCTCTGCTGTAGGGTACTGTAACTGTTCCACCTATCCTGACCTTTGATTACGGATCCGGTGCTGCCTGCCCTGACTTTTGGCCTGTTTACTAGAGATTACAAATTATGTCTGCTTTGATCTCAGTTTATCCACTATGATTTTGACTGTTCCCTTAGGTGCCACACAATGGTGTCTCTTAACCCTCCTGAGTCAGCTGTCGCTCAACATAGACTACTCCAATGGGAAGCAGCCTGATATTCCCCTACAGCAAAGACAAGATCCCTGCATAGGGTTGAAAGGGTAAAAACCAGGGGAACCATTTAGATAATGCCTCAGGAGTAGCACCAAGCCAAATCTGTTCAGTAACATAGTGGGCCGACACCCAATGTGTTATAGTATGCATTGAAATTTCCCATTACTGGAACTAAGGGGCCTAGGCCAACCCCGTAAAAATAACCCCATAGCATTATTCCTCCTAAATCAAACTTTGATTGCCATATTGGCACTTGCATTGAAATGGCTACCAGCAACCTGTCCTATGATGTGAGCAGGACTGGTTGCTACCCGTGATATGTCATCATGGCTAAACAGCTTGACAGAAAAATTCACCAATATGCAGTATATGCAAGTGCCAGAACATAGTTTGTAGTGAGGCCCCACCCCCTTATGACTAGGTAGCTCTGCAAGTGGTAACAACCAGTTCTGCTCACATTCTAGTACAGGTTGCTCCTAGACATTTTAAATAATTCCCAGATAATTCCACTCTGTAACTGAATGTGGTTTTCCACTTCATGGCTGAGTTGCTATGGTTCCTAAACAATTCCACTTTTCAGTAATATCACTCACAGCTAGTTAGTATCTAGGAGAGAAGAAATTTCCCAAACTGACAATGCAACGCTCGCATCCTATGGTACCACACTCAAATTCAGTGAGTCCTTTAGAATGAGCCATTCTTTCACAAATGTATATAAGGCAGACTGCATGGCTAGGTGCTGTATTTTATACACCTGTTACAATGGAATTGAATGAAACACCTGAGAGGTGAGCCACAATATTCTTTTGCAAATAGAATATATATAATATATATATATATATATATATATATATATATACACATACACAGTATGATTATCTACTTATCTTTGGATAAAATCAGTTTTCTATTCGATTTCAACCTCTTCCTGGCATCTGCCGTATATAGCATATGTTTGGTCTTTAAGGATAGAAGGAATATGTACTGACTCAGTATATCCGTTACAGGTACACGTGAAGGTAAGAGAAACTGTATAGGTAGATTCATGGCACACTGATTTGTATGCAAGTCATCACATTTTATTTGTATTCTTCAGTGTTCAATATAACATTGTTTTATACATCCACGCTACATGATAAGTATAAGGCCACAATAATTATTTGTACTGGTCCCCAGACGTTTCGGGTCCTTTATAGGCCTTCCTCAGCAGGATCTAAAAGAGGTATAATATGGCTACGATTACAATGGAAACATATACAAAATGTGTGTGGAAAGAGGAGAAAATTGGGAAAAGGAAAAAGAGAGAAAGGAAAATGGATTGAGAAGTCTAGAGTGGGTAGGTGGGGGTTAAAAAGAGACATGATTAGTGCATAGTTTCTGAGCTTATGTGAATAATAGGTAAAAATGGGTATAAGAGAAGGAGTGGTGGATAATAGAGGAAGTGGCTGATAGTGAAAGAAGTAGTGAAGGTAATCTAATGTACTGTAATGTAAGAAAGATGAGGGAAGAATATGAGTAGAGGCTCTAAAAAATGTCAGTGTAAGAAGTGGGCATCAGTAAAAAAAAAAAGAAAATAGGCAGGAGAGGGAATGAACATGGAAATGCAGTGCAAGGGAAGCTTGATACAATAGGTATGGATGACGGCAACAATGCCAGGAATGACATGGGGAGAGAGTTACCTGTAATGGCGCACTGTGTTGGGGCCCTGGATGCAACATGTATGGAAGCGTAGCGCCGGCTAAAATACTGGTACGAAAGCGCAAGGAAGTGACGTCAGGCGCGGGGAGTCACGTGTTTATTGCGCGCATGTGTGTAGAAAATGGAGCCAAGTGTGGGCAAGGAGTGTGGGCAAGAAGCGCTATTGTATGTATGTGAATCTGATTAGTGGAGCAGAAGAGCTGGAGGCAAAGAAAAATTAATAGAGATAGAAAATAGGGGAATGGGTAGTTTTAGAATCATGAGCAATATGTGTTATATAACAACTTAATAAAATATATAATGAGTCGCAATAAATTACAGACATAATGTTATTAAGTAAAGAAATTATAAGATCCTATAAAGCACAGTAAATTGCTATGAAACATAATAAAACACCTAGAATTAAATTGTGAGGACAATATTTAGCGAAAAACAAAATGCTAAGTTGGTTAGGAGAAAACTGCTAGCATGTGGTTAGGGAGGGTGAGGGGGGGGGGGGAGGAGATCTCACCCATGTTTGCCTAGTCCCCGATTAACGAGCCTGAAAAAGAGGATATACGTACAGTGGATTAGAATTATGATACTACAAGAAAATTACATTCTCTATTAAGACCTCTTGGTCCATAGTGTCCGATTCTCTTTTGCGTAATTGCAATGTCCTGTTACCTCCACGTCTTGATGGTAGGATCTGTTCTAAGACTTGGATCTGTTCTTTGTATTTGTCAAAATGGGCGGGAATTGGTAGTTATAGTTGTTGCGTCCGTATGGTCGATTTGTGTTTACAGATGCGATCACGGATGTGTTGTGTCGTCTCCCCGACGTAGACCAGTCCGCACGGGCATTTAATCACATAAACGACAAATGTAGAGTCACACGTGAAAAGTCTTTAATAGGAATCGTTTACCGGTATGTGGGTGTGTTACAAAGTCCCCTTTCGTAATGTTATATACACTGGGCGCAATGTAAACAGGGGTAAGTTCCAGATGATTGGTAAGAAAACGTTGTTTGGGAATCTTTGTAATTGCTCTGATGTCTGCCCGGATAAGTTTGTCTCTAATGTTTGGACCGCATTTGTAGCAAACAAGGGGTGGATTTCCGAATTCTTTTTTACCGTAGGATATGCGCGCTGTAGAATAGACCAGGTTCTTTAAGGATGACGCCTACTCAGAAGCAGAGCAGTTGCCATGGCTGCCAGGTGCCTGCTGTTCCACACAGCAAAACACCCAGGATAATGTCTGCAATTGACGATAACACTGATCACAGACATTTTGACCCTCAGATGCTGTGGTCAAATGTGATCACAACATCTGAGCACTAAAAATGTGGGATAGCAGGGCTGGAATGCCCCCTTCCCCAGCAATCAGGGGAATCATTTATTGGTCGCAAAAGGCTGGAACCTGCTGGAGGCTCTGATGCCTATCAGAAGTATATTCCAATGTAAGCCTGCAGGTGGCAGCACAACATTGGAATATCCTAATTTTTCTATTCAGTAATGCATTAAATCCCATTACTGAATATAAGTCTGATGATTGCAAGTTAAGGTCCCCCTGGGGGCCTAAAAATTTTGGTAAAAAAAAAATAAGTAAAACAAAAAATAAGCAAATATTTAAAATTTAAATCCTTCCCTTTTCCGCAGAAAAAAATTAGTAATAAAAAAAATCATAGTCATCACCATGTTCCAAAAATGCCTAAACTATTAACCACATCAGCCCCCCTAGCTTAAACACCCTTAAAGACCAGGCCACTTTTTTCAATTCTGCACTATGCTACTTTCACCGTTTATTGCTCTGGCCATACAACTTACCACCCAAATGAATTTTACCTCCTTTTCTTCTCACTAATAGAGCTTTCATTTGGTGCTATTTCTTTCTTGCTGACATTTTTACTTTTTTGATATTTTACTTTTTTGATGAAATTTTTGCAAAAAATGATATTTTTCACTTTATGTTGGAAAATTTGTCAAATAAAACTACATTTCTTAAAAATTTTCTCTAAATTTATTGTTCTACATGTCTTTGATAAAAAAATGCAATAAGTGTATATTTATTGGTTTGGGTAAAAGTTATAGCGTTATAAACTATAGTGCAAAAAGTGAATTTCCAGCACTTTGACTTTCTGAGCACCTGTCCTGTTTCCTGACGTACTACAATGCCCAGACAGTAGAAATACCCCATAAATGACCCCATTTCCGAAAGTAGACACCCTAAGGTATTCACTGAGGGGCATAGTGAGTTCATGGAAGTTTTTATTTTTGTCACAAGTTAGCGGAAATGGATTTTTTTTTTTTTTTACAAAGTCTCATATTCTACTAACTTGTGCCAAAAAATACAATTTTACATGAACTCACCATACCCCTCACAGAATACCTTGGGGTGTCTTCTTCCGAAATGGGGTCACTTGTGAGGCATTTGTACTGCCCTGGCATTTTAGGGCCCCTAAAACGTGAGAATCCAAATGCGTAGGATGCCCTGTAAAATCCTAAAGGTACTCATTGGATTTAGGGCCCATTAAGCATCTTGGATGCAAAAAGTGGCACACATGGGGTATTGCTGCATCAGTAGAAGTAGGCTAATATGTTTCGGGGTGTACTTTTTACATATACCCTACTGGGTGTGAAGTATCTCTGTAAATGACAACTTTGTTTAAAATTTTTAAAAGTTGTTCATTTACAGAGATATTTCACACCCTGCATGGGTATATGTAAAAATACACCCCAAAACACACTGCCTCTACTTCCTGAGTACGGCGATACCTCATGTGTGCCACTTTTTTGCATCCAAGATGCGCAAATGGGCCCTAAATCCAATGAGTACCTTAGGATTTACAGGGCACTTTTACGCATTTGATTGCAAACTGCTTTTGACGTTTAGGGTCCCTAAAATGCCAGGGCAGTAAAATAACACACAAGTGACCCTATTTCGGAAAGTAGACACTCCAAGGTATTCGCTGATGGGCATAGTGAGTTCATGAAGCTTTTATTTTTTGGCACAAGTTTATGGATATTGATTTTTTTTTTTTTACAAAGTCTCATATTCCACTAACTTGTGCCAAAAATAAAGTTTTACATGAACTCCACCATACTCACGGAATACCTGGGCGGGCCTTTCTTCGAATGGGCCCACT
>JAKVIS010003980.1:0-15123 GCA_033119425.1 Bufotes viridis | reverse complement strand
GGTATGAGTTTCAGCATTAGGATGGCAGACACCAGATAGGGAGTTCTCTCCCATTTACTGTCCAGCTTACTGGTACGGTGATTGTTCTTCAACCACACGGTGTCCCTCACAGCCAAGGGCTCTGCATGGGCCGCCAAATCATAGTCTTTTTGTTGTCGCTCCCGGGCACCTTCCATGCGCTCCTGGACAATTTCTTTGGCATTAAGCAAGCGCCTTTGATGTTCCGCTACCCAGTCAGTTTTAGGCAGGGGATTAATGTCATCCAGCACTTGTACATCCAGGGAATGATCTGCAGGCAATTTACCCTGACGCCCAAACAACAGGTAGAAAGGAGTGTATCCAGTGGAACAATGGATAGTATTATTGTACGTATACATGAGCTGTGGTAACAGGTTAGGCCAATCTCCTCTGGTCTCAGGAGGCACGGCTCTCAACATTTCAATCAGGTCTGATTCATCTTTTCACAGAGTCCATTACCTTGTGGATGATAGGCCGTGGTCCGGACCTTTTGGCAATTGTGTAGTCGGCACAGCTCCTGGAACAGATGAGACTCAAACGCAGACCCCTGGTCGGTGAGGATCTTTTCTGGGCAGCCGTAAGGCAGGAGGAAGTGCTTCCAGAACAATTCAGCGGTCGTCTTGGCTGTCAGATCCTTCACAGGCACTGCTACGGCAAACTTAGTGAAATGGTCAATAATAGTCATGGCATAGGCATACCCTGAGCGACTGGGTGCTAACTTTACGTGGTCAATCGCAACCAGTTCAAGAGGGCGGTACTTATAATAGGGTGCAGCGGTGCTCTCTGATCATGATGTTCACCTCTCTTTAGGCACAGGCTGTACATTCCTGACACCACCTCTCAATGTCCTCTCTGATTCCAACCCAGTAGAACCGCCTACGGATAGTGGCCTCAGTCTTTGAACCCCAAAATGTCCAGACTTATCATGATACATTTCTAGAACCATACCTGCATCACGACGTGGGATGAGGATCTGGTGCACTCTGTCATTTGACACTGGATCCAGGCTTCGTCGCAGCAACAGGCCTTTTGAAGGAACAGTTGTTGACGTTGCTTCCACAATTTGAGGAGTTCTGGGTCTGCGGTCTTTCGCGAATTCTTTCAGGGTTCTGCCACTGATGAAGAAGTCCAGCAGTTCACCGAGAACTCTACTCTCTGATTGCAACTTAATCCACTTTTCTTCTCTGGATGCAGGCTTATCAAAGGATGGTGGGTCAGAGGTTCCACTGTTGGCAGCTTGAGCTTGGTCCTGTTGAGCAAACCTGTTATAAAATGCTGGCATCTCTACATCTTCCCAGGCATCCCGTTTGTCATCTGGTGCTATCTCAGTGGGGAGCCTTGACAGGGCATCAGCATTATCGTTTGAACGGCCAGCCCGGTATTTTACAGTGAAGTCGTAATTAGCAAGGCGGAGGCCCATCTCTGTTCTAAGGCCCCCAGTTTGGCGGTGTTCAGGTGGGCCAAAGGATTATTATCAGTGAAGGCAATAAATGGAGTGGCAGCCAAATAGTCTTTGAATTTTTCTGTTACCGCCACACTAAGGCCAGAAACTCTAATTTGAAAGAGCTATAATTCTGATCATTCTTTCAGCTCCCTTTAAGGACCGACTGGCATAAGCTATCACCCTTTCTTTCCCTTCTTGCACTTGAGCCAGCACCGCTCCCAGGCCTTTCTTACTGGCATCTGTGTAAAGGTGAAATGGCTTACTGTAATCTGGGTACCCCAGCACAGGAGGTTCAGTCAACTTCTTCTTTAACAACTGAAATGCAACCTCCTCTCTTCATTCCATTCAATGGGGACAGGAGTCTTTGGGCTCTTTTTGGTTGCCCCCTCAGGAGTTCCTGGATTGGATCCGCTATTTGAGCGAAGTGGGGATAAAGCGCCGGTAGTAGCCAGCGAAACTAAGGAAACTCCTCACTTCCTTCACTGTAGTGGGAACCGGCCAATTTCGGACAGCAGCCAACTTATCAGGATCAGGCTGGACTCCCTCTGCGCTTACAACATGTCCCAAGTATTTTACAGCAGGTTTCAGCAGGTGACATTTGGACGGTTTAATCTTGAGGCCGTATTTAATAAGGATTTCAAACACCTCAGCTAGATGCTTTAAATGGTCCTCATACGTTTTAGAATAGATGATAACGTCATCCAGGTACAACAGCACCGTCTCAAAGTTCTTATGGCCTAAGCACCGCTCCATTAATCTTTGAAAGGTCCCGGGGGCATTACACAGTCCAAATGGCAATGGGTAAGCATCTTTGTGAGTGATCTGATTTATCTTTCTATAGTCTACACAAAACCGGATGCCACCATCTTTCTTTTTTACTAAAACCAGGGGGGCAGCCCAGGGACTACGACTGTCCCGGATTACGTTTGAGTCTTTCATTTCTTGGATCATCTCTTTAACAGTTTGGTATGAAGTTGGTGGTATGGGCCTATACCTCTCTTTAATGGGAGGATGAGAGCCAGTGGGTATGGTGTGTTGGATAACACTGACCTCTCCATAGTCCGTTGCATGCTTACTGAAGGCTTGATGGTGTTGCTTTACTAGGTTCAGGAGTCCCTCTAGTTGATGCTGCGGGGTAGCTTCGTCCCCGACATGGAGTTCCTTCCACCAGGGCACTGGAGAGTCGTCCGCAGGAAGAGGTCCTCGAGTGGCAGGCAGGCGGATGACATCCTGGAAGGAAACCTGGGAAAGCTGGGCAACAGGACAGTGCTTAGTAAGCACAGCAGGATGATCGCTGAGGTTAATCAGACGGACAGGTACTTTACCTTGTGAGACGGTCGCCAGGCACTTGGCGGCTCTCACATATGGGTAGTTCTCCATCTGGACAGGTTCCACCAGGGCCGGATAGTCTTGGCCTTGGACTCCCAGGACAGCACGGCACCACAAGAGGGTTTGGGAGTTTGGAGGTAGAGTCACTGGTCTATTATCACCGATCCTGGCGGTGCAGATCTCTCCTTTTCATTTGCAAACCTCTGCTGAGCACACAATACGCTGATGGTCTTTTGGAGGACCTTCTTGGAGGCGGAGGAAGCTGCAGGCAGGGACTGATGGAGAGCTTCAAGTACCTCAGGGTAGCAATTTTTGAAAACATTAGTCCCAACAATCACAGGGTGGCCCCTTTATCCCCGGTTTGTACCACGATCACTCCTTGCTGTGGTAAAGTGGCTTCACCCACTTGGAGCGTGGGTTCCCAGTATCCATGGACTTTTATGGGCTTACCATTGCTTGCAATTATCTCCAACCAGGACTCAGGTGGCTGGGTAAGCAGGCTGGAACTCCAGAACTGATTAAAGGTGGACTGCTGAATAGTGGTGACTTGAGATCCAGTGTCCAGCAACGCTTCAAAAGGCACTCCATTGATCCGGACGTTTATTTTGGGACGGGACCCCACATAACGGGCATCCAGTTTGGATCCCTTGGACCTGTTGTTCTACCTCCCGAGGGGCGGTCCTCAGCCTCGAGGGTGACCCGCTTAACTGCCAGCAAGTAGATTCAGTATGACCCAACTTCTTGCAGTAATTACAGGAAGGTCGCTGCGGTTCCTAAACCGGTCACTTGAACGTCTTCCAGGATCTCTGGGATAAACTTCTTGATACGCAGGGGGGCCAGGCTTTTGAGGCAAAAGGAGTTCATCTTCCAGCATTAAGGGTTTCTCCCACTCTTCCAGTTTCCTGCAGACTTTTTCCAGGCTCTTAGTGAGGTAATTGACCTGTTCCATCAGAGCAGCCACTGTATCAGGAACTGGAGTCTGGGCGGCTTGGCTGGCCCCTGGCAGGCTGGTATCCGTTGGCTTAGGATTACGGACAGGAGGTTCGGGATGGGCCACTGGTTCCGTTGGCAGATGTTGTCCCAGAATACTGATGGCCAGTTCTTTAAAGTCCAGGAAAACACTGTTAGGGTGCTGAGCCGACAACATTTTCAGTTGTGTTTTTAAAGATTCGCTATTCACACCCGCAATAAATTGTTCTCTCAGAGTTTGATCCTGGGTGTCAACCTCTCTAGGGTCTATATGAATGACAGCTCTCCAGGCCTCTTGGAGGGATAAAGCAAAATCACGAGTGACTCACCAGGTTTTTGTTTCTTGCTGAAGAAGCGCATCTTTATTTCAGACACCGTCCTGACTTCAAAGGTAGTGCTGAGGCGGTCAAAGATCTGCTCTATGGTACTCCTCTCAGAACTGGGCCAGGACATGACTTCTCGACGGGCCGCTCCTTCCAACTGGGCTAACAGAATCTCCATTTGCTGCTCCGGGTTAATAGGATAGAGCCGGAACAGAGCTAGGATTTTGTCTTGAAAGTCTTTTAAATTATGAGCCTCCCGGCATAACGGGAAACCATGGAGCCCCAAAGTAGTATGGCATCGTCAGCGGCATCATGTTGACAGGCGTAATACCGTTGGTGGCTACTGGCTCCCTGGGGCAGGCTGCTCGGCTGCTTCTGAGTCCGACATGATGCAGATTATCTGGTTGAGCGGTCCCTTTAAGAGATAGCGATAGGTCCGATGTCGCGCCGGCGGGGTTACTGGCCGGTGAGCGCAATCGATGGGCAGAGTCCAGTATCCCTTTTGGGCCTTGCTAACCAGGCGACCCCTCTCCGGTGTCGGATTATTTCTCCCAGGAGTTGGTACTTACTCCGGTGCAGGCGGTCCAAATCTCGCGAGATCCGGAAGGACGTCTTCGGGAATCCCTTGCGCAGCGTGCCTTCCCGCGAGGACGTCGGGCTGGAGGGGCGGAGCTTCGGACTTGCTCCGACGGGGAACAGCGCTCATGC
The DNA here is from genome assembly GCA_033119425.1 of Bufotes viridis. Lineage (NCBI taxonomy): Eukaryota > Metazoa > Chordata > Amphibia > Anura > Bufonidae > Bufotes > Bufotes viridis. Next base: position 10,332 of record JAKVIS010003980.1, on the reverse strand, counting down.
GTTCTTCTAAGTCCAAGGTAGGTGGAGTCCAGCTTGGGAAATTTGAATAAAGTGGTGACGCTGCAGAGTCTGGCGCTAAGCTTTCCCGCCAGCGATGAGTAGTGATGGCGCAGTAGATAAGTCCACAGTTCAGGCGGCCATCTTGGGAGCCATGATGCATCAATTCAATGACAGCAAGCAGCGGTAGTGAAACAGCATAAAAGTCCACAAAAATGCACTTTGAAGTGGCGATTTTCTTCCTCTTGATAGCGCAACACTGCACAGCGCTTTTGGAGGTCTTTGGGACACTTTTCTGTACGTTTTAGGTCCGCAAAGTTCAATAAACAAACAGGCGTTTTGTCACTTGGCAAACTGGTTAAGGCACAAAGTTCACGTTTTTGCTCACAGTCCGTAAAACGTGCGTATCCTGTTCGTGACGCCAAAATGTAGCATCCCCAAGTCAGGGCAATGTGTGGAACTAACCTGGGAATGCCAGTGATGGAGAGGCCGGCACGCTGCTCCTCTGGGGCACTCTGTGGGTTCTTGAGGGACACAGCCAGGTGGAAGGTGAGGTGCCCTTGGTGTTATAGTTTAACGTGCCTATGGCTAAGTCCCTGATATGTCGTGACGCCAGTGCCAGTAAACGGTGGCACACCGTATTTACAGTAGGAATAACAGAGGTGCAGACTGGTAACTTGAAAACAGAATTCAAACTTTACTGAAGACAGTGATGATACAGTCAGCAGTCTTTCCAACAGTTCCTTTTGCAGACAATCAAAATTGCAGTGGTCTTACATCCAGCAAGGTTAGTACCTCTTGACGTTTAGTACCTCTTGCTCTAGGGATTGCCTCCAGGTTGACTTCTGCTGAACTGGCCTAGGCCTGAGACATGTGGCCTTCACAGACTCCAAGGTCTGCACTAACTCTAGACTGCCTTGGCCTAGCTATATATATATATCCTGCTCACCAGCTCCCCCAGTGGTCTAATACCTACATGACACCCTTCACATTGCTGCAGGCAATTACATGAAACACTTAGGAGCATAACAGAATGGTGGTAAACGGGTATTAAAGTGCCCAGTATACTGCAGAGAGGTCCTCTGAGTCATGGGATTTAGCCAGCTCATATAGAAATTACTATTTCCCGGACTCCAGAAGGACCTTTTCTATCTATTACATACTAAGAAGGTATCATGTAGGAGAGGTCCCTCTGAGTCATGAGATTTAGCCAGACTAAAAATGACTATTTCCCGGACTCCAGAAGGACCTTTTCTATCTATTATATACTGAGAAGGTATCATGTAGGAGAGGTCCCTCTGAGTCATGGGATTTAGCCAGCTCATATAGAAATTACTATTTCCCGGACTCCAGAAGGACCTTTTCTATCTATTACATACTGAGAAGGTATCATGTAGGAGAGGTCCTTCTGAGTCATGAGATTTAGCCAAACTAAAAATGACTATTTCCCGGACTCCAGAAGGACCTTTTCTATCTATTACATACTGAGAAGGTGTCATGTAGGAGAGGTCCTTCTGAGTCATGGAATTTAGCCAGACTAGAAATGACTATTTTCTGGACTCCAGAAGGACCTTTTCTATCTATTACTTACTGAGAAGGTATCATGTAGGAGAGGTCCCTCTGAGTCATGGGATTTAGCCAGACTAGAAATGACTATTTCCCGGACTCCAGAAGGACCTTTTCTATCCATTACATACTAAGAAGGTGTCATGTAGGAGAGGTCCCTCTGAGTCATGGAATTTAGCCAGCTTATATAAAAATGACTATTTCCCGGACTCCAGAAGGACCTTTTCTATCTATTACTTACTGAGAAGGTATCATGTAGGAGAGGTCCCTCTGAGTCATGGGATTTAGCCAGCTCATATAGAAATAACTATTTCCCGGACTCCAGAAGGACCTTTTCTATCTATTGCATACTGAGAAGGTATCATGTAGGAGAGGTCCTTTTGAGTCATGGGATTAAGTCGGCTCATATAGAAATGACTATTTCCCGGACTCCAGAAGGACCTTTTCTATCTATTGCATACTGAGAAGGTATCATGTAGGAGAGGTCCTTTTGAGTCATGGGATTAAGTCGGCTCATATAGAAATGACTATTTCCCGGACTCCAGAAGGACCTTTTCTATCTATTACATACTGAGAAGTTGTCATGTAGGAGAGGTCCTTCTGAGTCATGGGATTAAGCCGGCTCATATAGAAATGACTATTTCCCGGCCTTCAGAAGGACCTTTTCCTTTTACATTGTTTTAACTGGTGGTTAGGCTGGGATTCCTCGGACACATTAGGACGTATATGCAACGATTATACACTTTTCGAACTTGGCCTTTGTTTCTTCTAACAAATATTTATAAACCAACCTGAGCTTCTGCAGGACATACTATTGAAATGTGGTAAACCTTGTACTTTCTTAAAAAATGATTTCTAGTTTTCATAAGTGAGTATCCTTGTGAGTATTTTTAGACTAGACCAAATCTACGATGCTGTGGAGTGGCTGTGTACTGCATCCGCTCTTCAATGGACTTCTGTGTGATAGATTACTTTCCCAGTGAAGCTATGGTAGAGTGACTCCATAGTACACGGCACATTGGAAACTGAAAAACCCCCTTTTAAATTTACTATTTGTAGGTGTCCAATGCAAAAGAATTAGGCAGGGTGCGTGTCCTTCTGCAAATGGATCTGCAAAATTAACTTATCATCTATTCAAAGACAGATATATTTATGTTGTTGTACTTCTCACAGTAGACACAGCAACCATGTTAACTTCATACATACTGTCTGTTCACTGCTCCTCCATGCTGGGACACACATGCACTTGTTTCAACTGAGGCCACCGTGTTTGCCCATAGGGTGGTGTCTGCTCCCTTCCTGATATTTATAAGGAAAGTGCATGTTCTAATAAGGGCTCTTTCACACCAGCGTATTTCTTTCCGGCAAAGAGTTCCGTCGCTGGGGCTCTATGCCGGAAAAATCCTGATCAGGATTATCCCAATGCATTCTGAATGGAGAGAAATCCGTTCAGGATGCATCAGGATGTCTTCAGTTCAGGACCAGAACGTTTTTTGGCCGGAGAAAATACCGCAGCATGCTGCGCTTTTTGCTCCGGCCAAAAATCCTGAACACTTGCCGCAAGGCCGGATCCAGAATTAATGCCCATTGAAAGGCATTAATCCGGATCCGGCCTTAAGCTAAACGTCGTTTCGGTGCATCGCCAGATCCGACGTTTAGCTTTTTCTCAATGGTTACCATGGCAGCAAGGACGCTAAAGTCCCGGCTGCCACGGTAAAGTGTAGTGGGGAGCGGGGGAGCAGTATACTTACCGCCTGTGCGGCTCCCAGGGCGCTCCAGAGTGACGTCAGGGCGCCCCACGCGCATGGATCACATGATCGCATGGATCACGTGATCCATGCGCATGGGGCGCTCTGACGCCATTCTGGAGCGCCCGAGCCGCACGGACTGTAAGTATACCGCTCCCCGCTCCTACTACTATGGCAACCAAGACTTTAATAGCGTCCTGGCTGCCATAGTAACCTCAAAGCATTTCGAAGACTGATCAGGATGCTGATCAGTCTTCTACTGCTTTCAGGCGACTTGCGTTCTGACGGATCCGGCGGGAAGGAAGTGTGAAAGAGGCCTAAGAGAGAGAAATTCTATCTATTTATCCATGTACCTGACCCCGGCTTGTGTTCCTGTCCTTTGACCTATAATCCCTGTTCTGATATCCCGCTCCTGACCCAGCCTGCACCTATGCTACCGGCCCTGACTGACTACCTTGGCCTGTATTCAGACACTGCTCCTGCCTGACCCTTTAAGACTTGTTTTAACCACTTCAGCCCCCCTAGCTTAAACCCCCTTAATGACCAGGCCACTTTTTACAATTCTGCACTACACTACTTTACCCGTTTATTGCTCGGCCATACAACTTACCACCCAAATGAATTTTACCTCCTTTTCTTCTCACTAATAGAGCTTTCATTTGGTGCTATTTCTTTCTTGCTGACATTTTTACTTTTTTGATATTTTACTTTTTTGATGAAATTTTTGCAAAAAAATGATATTTTTCACTTTATGTTGGAAAATTTATCAAATAAAACTACATTTCTCTAAAAAATTTCTCTAAATTTATTGTTCTACATGTCTTTGATAAAAAAATGCAATAAGTGTATATTTATTGGTTTGGGTAAAAGTTATAGCGTTTACAAACTATGGTGCAAAAAGTGAATTTCCTGAGCACTGACTTCCTGAGCACCTGTCCTGTTTCCTGAGGTACTACAATGCCCAGACAGTAGAAATACCCCATAAATGACCCCATTTCCGAAAGTAGACACCCTAAGGTATTCACTGAGGGGCATAGTGAGTTCATGGAAGTTTTTATTTTTTGTCACAAGTTAGCGGAAATGGATTTATTTATTTTTTTTACAAAAGTCTCATGATTCACCAATCTGTGCCAATAGGTCCGATGTCGCACCGGCGGGGTTACTGGCCGGTGAGCGCAATCGATGGGCAGAGTCCAGTATCCCCTTTTTGGGCCTTGCTAACCAGGCGACCCCTCTCCGGTGTCGGATTATTTCTCCCAGGAGTTGGTACTTACTCCGGTGCAGGCGGTCCAAATCTCGCGAGATCCGGAAGGACGTCTTCGGGAATCCCTTGCGCAGCGTGCCTTCCCGCGAGGACGTCGGGCTGGAGGGCGGAGCTTCGGACTTGCTCCGACGGGGAACAGCGTCTGCGTTCTTCTAAGTCCAAGGTAGGTGGAGTCCAGCTTGGGAAATTTGAATAAAGTGGTGACGCTGCAGAGTCTGGCGCTAAGCTTTCCCGCCAGCGATGAGTAGTGATGGCGCAGTAGATAAGTCCACAGTTCAGGCGGCCATCTTGGGAGCCATGATGCATCAATTCAATGACAGCAAGCAGCGGTAGTGAAACAGCATAAAGTCCACAAAAATGCACTTTGAAGTGGCGATTTTCTTCCTCTTGATAGCGCAACACTGCACAGCGCTTTTGGAGGTCTTTGGGACACTTTTCTGTACGTTTTAGGTCCGCAAAGTTCAATAAACAAACAGGCGTTTTGTCACTTGGCAAACTGGTTAAGGCACAAAGTTCACGTTTTTGCTCACAGTCCGTAAAACGTGCGTATCCTGTTCGTGACGCCAAAATGTAGCATCCCCAAGTCAGGGCAATGTGTGGAACTAACCTGGGAATGCCAGTGATGGAGAGGCCGGCACGCTGCTCCTCTGGGGCACTCTGTGGGTTCTTGAGGGACACAGCCAGGTGGAAGGTGAGGTGCCCTTGGTGTTATAGTTTAACGTGCCTATGGCTAAGTCCCTGATATGTCGTGACGCCAGTGCCAGTAAACGGTGGCACACCGTATTTACAGTAGGAATAACAGAGGTGCAGACTGGTAACTTGAAAACAGAATTCAAACTTTACTGAAGACAGTGATGATACAGTCAGCAGTCTTTCCAACAGTTCCTTTTTGCAGACAATCAAAATTGCAGTGGTCTTACATCCAGCAAGGTTAGTACCTCTTGACGTTTAGTACCTCTTGCTCTAGGGATTGCCTCCAGGTTGACTTCTGCTGAACTGGCCTAGGCCTGAGACATGTGGCCTTCACAGACTCCAAGGTCTGCACTAACTCTAGACTGCCTTGGCCTAGCTATATATATATATCCTGCTCACCAGCTCCCCCCAGTGGTCTAATACCTACATGACACCCTTCACATTGCTGCAGGCAATTACATGAAACACTTAGGAGCATAACAGAATGGTGGTAAACGGGTATTAAAGTGCCCGTATACTGCAGAGAGGTCCCTCTGAGTCATGGGATTTAGCCAGCTCATATAGAAATTACTATTTCCCGGACTCCAGAAGGACCTTTTCTATCTATTACATACTAAGAAGGTATCATGTAGGAGAGGTCCCTCTGAGTCATGAGATTTAGCCAGACTAAAAATGACTATTTCCCGGACTCCAGAAGGACCTTTTCTATCTATTATATACTGAGAAGGTATCATGTAGGAGAGGTCCCTCTGAGTCATGGGATTTAGCCAGCTCATATAGAAATTACTATTTCCCGGACTCCAGAAGGACCTTTTCTATCTATTACATACTGAGAAGGTATCATGTAGGAGAGGTCCTTCTGAGTCATGAGATTTAGCCAAACTAAAAATGACTATTTCCCGGACTCCAGAAGGACCTTTTCTATCTATTACATACTGAGAAGGTGTCATGTAGGAGAGGTCCTTCTGAGTCATGGAATTTAGCCAGACTAGAAATGACTATTTTCTGGACTCCAGAAGGACCTTTTCTATCTATTACATACTGAGAAGGTATCATGTAGGAGAGGTCCTTCTGAGTCATGGGATTTAGCCAGACTAGAAATGACTATTTCCCGGACTCCAGAAGGACCTTTTCTATCTATTACATACTGAGAAGTTGTCATGTAGGAGAGGTCCTTCTGAGTCATGGAATTTAGCCAGCTTATATAAAAATGACTATTTCCCGGACTCCAGAAGGACCTTTTCTATCTATTACTTACTGAGAAGGTATCATGTAGGAGAGGTCCCTCTGAGTCATGGGATTTAGCCAGCTCATATAGAAATAACTATTTCCCGGACTCCAGAAGGACCTTTTCTATCTATTACTTACTGAGAAGGTGTCATGTAGGAGAGGTCCCTCTGAGTCATGGGATTTAGCCAGCTTATATAAAAATGACTATTTCCCGGACTCCAGAAGGACCTTTTCTATCTATTACATACTGAGAAGGTATCATGTAGGAGAGGTCCTTCTGAGTCATGGGATTTAGCCAGCTCATATAGAAATGACTATTTCCCGGACTCCAGAAGGACCTTTTCTATCTATTACATACTGAGAAGTTGTTATGTAGGAGAGGTCCTTCTGAGTCATGGGATTTAGCCGGCTCATATAGAAATGACTATTTCCCGGCCTCCAGAAGGACCTTTTCCTTTTACATTGTTTTAACTGGTGGTTAGGCTGGGATTCCTCGGACACATTAGGACGTATATGCAACGATTATACACTTTTCGAACCTGGTCTTTGTTTCTTCTAACAAATATTTATAAACCAACCTGAGCTTCTGCAGGACATACTATTGAAATGTGGTAAACCTTGTACTTTCTTAAAAAATGATTTCTAGTTTTCATAAGTGAGTATCCTTGTGAGTATTTTTAGACTAGACCAAATCTACGATGCTGTGGAGTGGCTGTGTACTGCATCCGCTCTTCAATGGACTTCTGTGTGATAGATTACTTTCCCAGTGAAGCTATGGTAGAGTGACTCCATAGTACACGGCACATTGGAAACTGGAAAACCCCCTTTTAAATTTACTATTTGTAGGTGTCCAATGCAAAAGAATTAGGCAGGGTGCGTGTCCTTCTGCAAATGGATCTGCAAAATTAACTTATCATCTATTCAAAGACAGATATATTTATGTTGTTGTACTTCTCACAGTAGACACAGCAACCATGTTAACATCATACATACTGTCTGTTCACTGCTCCTCCATGCTGGGACACACATGCACTTGTTTCAACTGAGGCCACCGTGTTTCCCCATAGGGTGGTGTCTGCTCCCTTCCTGATATTTATAAGGAAAGTGCATGTTCTAATAAGGGCTCTTTCACACCAGAGCATTTCTTTTCCGGCAAAGAGTTCCGTCGCTGGGGCTCTATGCCGGAAAAATCCTGATCAGGATTATCCCAATGCATTCTGAATGGAGAGAAATCCGTTCAGGATGCATCAGGATGTCTTCAGTTCAGGACCAGAACGTTTTTTGGCCGGAGAAAATACCGCAGCATGCTGCGCTTTTTGCTCCGGCCAAAAATCCTGAATACTTGCCGCAAGGCCGGATCCAGAATCAATGCCCATTGAAAGGCATTAATCCGGATCCGGCCTTAAGCTAAACGTCATTTCGGCGCATCGCCAGATCCGACGTTTAGCTTTTTCTCAATGGTTACCATGGCAGCCAGGACGCTAAAGTCCCGGCTGCCACGGTAAAGTGTAGTGGGGAGCGGGGGAGCAGTATACTTACCGCCTGTGAGGCTCCAGGGGCGCTCCAGAGTGACGTGAGGGCGCCCCACGCGCATGGATCACGTGATCGCATGGATCACGTGATCCATGCGCATGAGGCGCTCTGACGTCATTCTGAGCGCCCGAGCGCACGGACTGTATACCGCTCCCCGCTCCCTACTACTATGGCAACCAAGACTTTAATAGCGTCCTGGCTGCCATAGTAACCTCAAAGCATTTCGAAGACTGATCAGGATGCTGATCAGTCTTCTACTGCTTCAGGCGACTTGCGTTCTGACGGATCCGGCGGGAAGGAAGTGTGAAAGAGGCCTAAGAGAGAGAAATTCTATCTATTTATCCATGTACCTGACCCCGGCTTGTGTTCCTGTCCTTTGACCTATAATCCCTGTTCTGATATCCCGCTCCTGACCCAGCCTGCACCTATGCTACCGGCCCTGACTGACTACCTTGGCCTGTATTCAGACACTGCTCCTGCCTGACCCTTTAAGACTTGTTTTAACCACTTCAGCCCCTAGCTTAAACCCCTTAATGACCAGGCCACTTTTTACAATTCTGCACTACACTACTTTACCCGTTTATTGCTCGGCCATACAACTTACCACCCAAATGAATTTTACCTCCTTTTCTTCTCACTAATAGAGCTTTCATTTGGTGCTATTTCTTTCTTGCTGACATTTTTACTTTTTTTGATATTTTACTTTTTTTGATGAAATTTTTGCAAAAAAATGATATTTTTCACTTTATGTTGGAAAATTTATCAAATAAAACTACATTTCTCTAAAAAAATTTCTCTAAATTTATTGTTCTACATGTCTTTGATAAAAAAAAATGCAATAAGTGTATATTTATTGGTTTGGGTAAAAGTTATAGCGTTTACAAACTATGGTGCAAAAAAGTGAATTTCCTGAGCACTGACTTCCTGAGCACCTGTCCTGTTTCCTGAGGTACTACAATGCCCAGACAGTAGAAATACCCCATAAATGACCCCATTTCCGAAAGTAGACACCCTAAGGTATTCACTGAGGGGCATAGTGAGTTCATGGAAGTTTTTATTTTTTGTCACAAGTTAGCGGAAATGGATTTTTTTTATTTTTTTTTACAGTCTCATATTCCACTAACTTGTGCCAAAAAATACAATTTTACATGAACTCACCATACCCCTCACAGAATACCTTGGGGTGTCTTCTTTCCAAAATGGGGTCACTTGTGTGGTATTTTTACTGCCCTGGCATTTTAGGGGCCCCTAAACGTCAAAAGCAGTTTGGAATCCAAATGCGTAAAAATGTCCTGTAAAATCCTAAAGGTACTCATTGGATTTAGGGCCCATTTGCGCATCTTGGCTGCAAAAAAGTGCCACACATGTGGTATTGCCGTACTCGGGAGAAGTAGGGCAATGTGTTTTGGGGTGTCTTTTTACATATACCCCTACTGGGTGTAAAAAATATCTCTGTAAATGACAACTTTGTGTAAATTTTTTTAAAAAGTTGTCATTTACAGAGATATTTCTCACACCCTGCATGGGTATATGTAAAAATACACCCCAAAACACATTGCCCTACTTCTCCTGAGTACGGCGATACCACATGTGTGATACTTTTTTGCAGCCAAGATGCGCAAAGGGGCCCTAAATCCAATGAGTACCTTTCAGGATTTGTTTTCCGTTCAGCCTCTGGGCTGAAAGAAAAAATAAACGGCACAGATTTCCTCATTCGCATCGATCGATGTGGATGAAAAAATCTCTGCCAAAAAATCTGCAAGAAAAAAAAAAGAGGGGCCTGGCGATTGCCAGGACATAGGGGCTCCGCCCAAACATCCATACCCACTCAGCTCCTATGTCCTGGCAAACGTGATTTCTCCATTCACATCGATCAATCGATCGGTGTGGAGGAAGACATCTTTGCCAGATTTTTTTATACAAAGTGTTTGCCAAAGAATATGAACTCCAACACCTCTCCTCAGCTCATATGCCTGGGCAAACGTACCTGTCCTGCAGAGGAGAAATCTCGTCTTGCAGCGCCGCATACACCGACTTCACGTGTCTTCTGACAGCAGCCCAATGCTTCTCTCAGAATTCACATCAGTGCTGCGACGTTTTCATCGGTTGGTCCGTTGGTCTTCCTGGAAAATAAAGGGTGGTTAGGGGAAAAAAAAAAAAGAAGAAGAAAAAACAGGCAGCAGGCACATAAACTTGAACGTTCCAAACTTTATAAAACCGGAACATTGTAAAACTTTTATAAAACATGAACATAAAAACCTGAACTAACTCAAGATTTTTTTTTCTTGCTACCTGTTTAAT
>JAKVIS010003979.1:0-14943 GCA_033119425.1 Bufotes viridis | reverse complement strand
TGAACGGTGGCACACCGTGTAGTGACAGGTGGAATAATTGAGGAATCTTTATATACTTGAATAACAGGATAATCTTTACCGAACGTAGTTGAAGATAGATGAACAGTCAGTAAGTACAGTTCCAGAATATTCCAAACATTACAATACAGTCACAGCAGTGGTTCAGGCTATTAATCACAGTCGCAAAGTTATCTTCAAGACAGGCCTCCTAAGATCGGGGCTTTCATCTTACTCTTAATGCAGCAACACACTTCAGGCAACTATTCTCTCTCTCCAGGGATACTTGTCCTGCTTGCAGCTTGACTAAGGAGGCAACACTTCTCCACTAGTTCTAGGGTCTGGACTGCTCCTCCTAGGGAATTAATCTTCCTAGGCTGGAACCCCTCAGGCTATAGGGCCTGGGCTGACTTCAGCGGGTACAAGTCCTGGGCCTTGCCTTCACAGGCACATGGCCTGGGCTTAACTTAGCCTTAGGCTCAGACTAGATTAGACTCTCAAAGGCGCAAGGCCTGAGCTAGACTGCCTTTCCTCCCCTGACTGGGCCTTATATAAACTAGGGCTCCCTAGCTCCCTCTAGTGACCTAGATCTGGAATGACACCCCTAGCAGGCCTGCACATGGCAAATATCACAGTAACAGGGAAATACACAGCATTGCATTACATGATGTTTTACACCAACCTCCCCATAACTGAGGGGAACAACCGAACACAAGTGACCCTTCTGTAGTGACGGGCATTACAGCTCCCGTACACTACACTTCCACTTATATAGCGGACACCCTATACACACACCACATTATATAGATGATACCCTATAAACACACATACCACACTATATAGATCACACCCTATATACTGACACACACTCAACTATACAGAGAACACCCTATAAACAGACACACCGGACTATACAGAGGACACCCTACACACACACTGAAATATACAGAGGACACCCTATACACACACACTCCACTATACAGAGGACACCATATACACACACTCCACTATACAGAGGACACCATATATGCACACATCACATTATATAGATCACACCCTATATACTGACACACCCTCCACTATACAGAGAACACCCTATAAACAGACACACCGGACTATACAAAGGACACCCTACAAACACACACTGAAATATACAGAGGACACCCTATACACACACACTCCACAATACAGAGGACACCATATACACACACACCACACTATATAGATCACACACTATATACTGACACACCCTCCACTATACAGAGAACACCCTATAAACAGACGCACCGGACTATACAGAGGACACCCTACATACACACTGAAATATACAGAGTACACCCTATACACACACCCTCCACTATACAGAGCACACCCTATAAACAGACACACCGGACTATTCAAAGGACACCCTACAAACACACACCGAAATATACAGAGGACACCCTATACACACACACTCCACTATACAGAGGTCACCCTATATACACACACCACACTATACAGAGGACACCCTATATACACACACCACACTATACAGAGGACACCCTATATACACACACACCACAGTATACAGAGGACACCCTATATACATACACCACACTATACAGAGGACACCCTATATACACACACCACACTATACAGAGGACACCCTATACACACCATCAGGGCCGGACTGGCCATAGGGCCGGGCCCAGGGCCGTTTTTTATGGGCTGGAGCAGTGGCGGTGGGCCGGCGGCAAGTCACAGGAGATGAACGCTTCCACTATGGAAGCGTTCATCTCCATAGTGATCTGTATCGCTGTCCTCTGGACAACGATACAGATCGCTGTGCTGTGTGGCAGGGAGGAGGCGTCTCCTTCTCTGTCCTCTGATAGGCTGCCGGCACAAGGCCTGCAGCCTATCAGAGCGGTGCAGCAGGCGGCGCAATGACGTCATCACGCCGCCTGAGCAGTACAGAGCGGGACAAAGGCCGGAAGAGGCCTGCATCACAGCGCTTCCAAGGAGGTAAGTATGGGGGGGGGGGAGGAAAGAAATGGAGCCTGCACATGAATGGGGGGAGGAGGGGGGAGGAAAGAAATGGAGCCTGCACATGAATGGGGGAGGGGGCGGAGGAGAAGAAGCCTGCACATGAATTTGGGGGGGAGAAGAAAAGGAGCCTGCGCATGATTGGGGTGGGCGTGAGAAGAAAAGGAGCCTGTACATGAATTTGGGGAGAGGGGAAGAAAAGGAGCCTGCACATGAATTAGGAGGGGAAAGAAAAGGAGCCTGCACATGAATTTGGGGAATGGGGGGAGAAAGAAGCCTGCACATAAATTGGGGGTGGGGGAAAGGAGCCTGCACATGAATTTGGGGGAGGCTGCACATGAATTTGGGGGATGGGGGGGGGTAAGAAAAGGAGCCTGCACATGAATATGGGGGGAGGGGAAGAAAAGGAGCCTGCACATGATTTGGGGGATGGGGGGAGAAGAAAAGGAGCCTGCACATGAATTTGGGGGAAAGAAAAGAAGCCTGCACATGAATTGGGGGAAGGAGCCTGCACATGAATTTGGGGGAAAGAAAAGGAGCCTGCGATGCAATTGGGGGGTGAGAAGAAAAGGAGCCTGCACATGAATTGGAGGGGGGAGAAGAAAAGGAGCCTGCACATGAATTGGGGGCAGAAGAAAAGGAGCCTGCACATGAATATGGGGGGGAGGGGGAGAAAAGGAGCCTGCACATGAATTGGGGGAGGAGGAAAGAAGGAGCCTGCACATTAATTTGGGGGATGGGGGAGAAGAAAGGAGCCTGCACATGAATTTGGGGGAAGAAAAGGAGCCTGCACATGCATTTGGGGGAAAGAAAGGAGTCTGCACATGAATTGGGGGTGGGGGAAAAGAAAAGGAGCCTGCACATGAATTTGGGGGGAAAGAAAAGAAGCCTGCACATGAATTGGGGGGAAGGAGCCTGCACATGAATTTGGGGGAAAGAAAAGGAGCCTGCACATGCATTTGGGGGGAAAGAAAGGAGCCTGCGCGATGCAATTGGGGGGGTGAGAAGAAAAGGAGCCTGCACATGAATTGGGGGAGAAGAAAGGAGCCTGCACATGAATTGTGGGGGAGAGAAGAAAAGGAGCCTGCACATGAATATGGGGGAGAAAAGGAGCCTGCACATGAATTGGGGGAGGAAAAAGGAGCCTGCACATTAATTTGGGGGATGGGGGAGAAGAAAAGGAGCCTGCACATGAATTTGGGGGAAAGAAAAGGAGCCTGCACATGCATTTGGGGGAAAAGAAAAGGAGTCTGCACATGAATTGGGGAAAGAAAAGGAGCCTGCACATGAATTTGGGGGAAAGAAAAGAAGCCTGCACATGAATTGGGGGAGGAAGGAGCCTGCACATGAATTTGGGGGAAAGAAAGGAGCCTGCACATGCAATCAATTGGGGGTGAGAAGAAAAGGAGCCTGCACATTAATTGGGGGTTAGAAGAGGAGCCTGCACATAAATGGGGGAGAAAAGGAGCCTGCACATGAATTGTGGGGGAGAGAAGAAAAGGAGCCTGCACATGAATATGGGGGAGAGAAGAAAAGGAGCCTGCACATGAATTGGGGAGGGGAGAAGAAAAGGAGCCTGCACATGAATTGGGGAGGAGAGGAGGGGGAGCCTGCACATGAATTTGGGGCGGAAAGAAAAGGAGCCTGCACATGAATTTGGGGGAGAAGAAAAGGAGCCTGCACATGAATTGGGGGAGGGGGAAGAAAAGGAGCCTGCACATGAATTTGGGGGAGAAGAAAAGGAGCCTGCACATGAATTTGGGGGAGAAGAAAAGGGAGCATGCACATAAATTTTGGGGGAAGAAAAGGAGCCTGCACATGAATTTGGGGGATGGGGGGGGGAGGAAAAGGAGCCTGCACATGATTGGGGTGGGGGTGGGAAGAAATGGAGGCTGCACATGATTGGGGGAGAAACGGAGCCTGCACATGATTGGGGAGAAATGGAGCCTGCACATGATGGGGGTGGCAGAGAGGAGACTGGCACATGTTGGGAGGAAATGGCACTTATTACTGGGACATGATGGGGGAGAGAGGATACTGGCACATCATGGGGGAGATTGGAGAGGCACTTTTCACTAGCACATGATTGGGGGGAACTATGGGAACATTACTGAGGTATTTTATATGGGGGGCTCTGTGTGGTACTAGTATTATCAGGGGTTTATCTGTTTCTGCAGTGTAGTATTGGGGAGCACAGCGGCACAGTATTGGGAGTAGTAGGATGATTTGTCCAGAATATGGGAGGATGATGGAAAAGTTGTAAACTAAGATTTATTTTGTTGTCAAACTGCAGAGACAAAAACTGGTGGTCTGGTCTGCAGGTCTGAAAGGAGAAGATGAGGACAGAGAACATCTACATCACAGGAGACGTCACTGGATGTAAGAGGTAAGTGGGGCTGTATTTCTGTAGTGATCGGAGCAGGGGCGTATCGATTGCCGGAAATGTCCCTCCTGAGACCAGGCTCTGGATCCGCCACTGCGTCGGACTTGCCTGTACCCAGTGGCGGGGCCAGTTGACATTAGGCAAGTCATCAAGATTAGACTAAGTGAGCGGGGCCCTAGAAATTCTACTACATGGGGCCCCGCTCACTTAGTCAAATCTTACCTAACCTGAATGTAGGCATAATAAAAATTATCTTTCATTCAGCCTGCATACACAGGTTGGTGAGCGGGCCTCATGTAGTAAAAAAAAATATATGGTGAGAGTGTTGCAAGTTCTCCTCTGCGGCGCGCTGCTGCCTGTGAAGATATTGGAGGCTAGGAGGCGGAGCTGACTTACCTCACGCTCCAGCTTGCAGAGGGAGACGGCTGTGGAGGTGTGCTGCCGCCAGACTACCGCTGCGTTGCCGTAAAGAGGAGTGTCAGGACGGGAGTGAAGCCGCGCATTTCGCTCTCAGGAAGCAGGAGCAGGAGGTAAGTATAAAGTATAAGGGGGGCCTGGACTCTGGCACATTATAGGGGGCCCTGGACTCTGGCACATTATAGAGGGGGCCTGGACTCTGGCACATTATAGGGGGCCCTGGACTGATATATTATAGGGGGCCTATGGCTACTGGCACAATATAGGGGCCTATGGCTACTGGCGCAATATAGGGGGCCTATGGCTACTGGCAGATTAAAGGGGCCTAGGGCTACTGGCAGATTAAAGGGAGCCTATTGGCTACTGGCAGACTATAAGGTTACTGGCAGAATATATGGTTAGAGTGTTGCAAAGTTCTCTCTGCCGCGCGCTGCTGCCCTGTGAAGATGTTGGAGGCTAGAAAGCGAGCTGATCACCTCACGCTCCAGCTATGGAGGGAGACGGCCGTGGAGGTGTGCTGCGCCAGACTACGCTGCACTGCCGTAAGAGGAGTGTCAGGACGGGAGTGAAGCCGCGCAATTCACTCTCAGGAAAGGTGCAGGAGCAGGAGGTAAGTATAAAGTATAAGCGGGGGGCCCTGGACTCTGGCACATTGCAGGGGGGCCCTGGACTCTGGCACATTATGGAGGGGGGGCCTGGACTCGGGCACATTATAGGGGGCCTTGGACTGATATATTATAGGGGGCCTATGCCAGCTGGCAATCATAGGGGCCTATGCACTACTGGCACAATATAGGGGGCCTATGGCTACTGGCAGATTAAAGAGGGGCCTATGGGCTACTGGCAGATTATAGGGGGCCTATTGGCTACTGGCAGATTATAGGGGGCTATCATACTGGCACATTATAGAGGGGCCTATTGGCTACTGGCACATTATAGGGGGCCTATCATACTGGCACATTATAGGGGACCTATGGCTACTGGCACAACATAGGGGGCCTATGGCTACTGGCAGATTATAGGGGGCCTATTGGCTACTGGCACATTATAGGGGGCCTATTGGCTACTGGCACATTATAGTGGGGCTATCACACTGGCACATTATAGGGGCCTATTGGCTACTGGCACATTATAGGGGGCCTATCATACTGGCACATTATAGGGGGACCTATGGCCACTGGCACAACATAGGGGGCCTATGGCTACTGGCAGATTATAGGGGCCCATGGCTACTGGCAGATTATAGGGGGCCTATGGCTACTGGCAGATTATAGGGGGCCTATTGGCTACTGGCACATTATAGGGGGCTATTGGCTACTGGCACATTATAGGGGGCTATTGGCTACTGGCACATTATAGAGGGGCCTACAGGAAAAAGCTGTCAGTGAGGTGGTGTTGTGGTTCGCCTGTGTACGGAATTGGTGGTATTTGCAGAGTTGCTGGAGAACTGTGAGTGCTATTTCGGGGCACTGACCTGTACAGGGTGTGGAGGATGGGGAGGTTGAGATCCACTTAGGATATTACAAGACTTTTCTGTAACTTCCTATATTGTTGCAAGGTCTGTATGTTGGTTGTTGCAAAGCTTGTGTGTTGGCTGAAGCCTTCCTATCTTACTGGTGGCTGGCCCTGCCCCTCAATTGTGCTTCCGGTTTTGGCTCCGCCCCTAGACTGCAAGGGGTGGGGCCTGTTGGGAGTCATGTGATTGGGCTGCTCAGTCAAAATGCCCGTCCTATTTTTGTTCCAGTCCGGCCCTGCACACCATACAATATAGATGACACCCTATATACACATACCACACTATATAGATGACACCCTATATACACACACCAGACTATATAGATATATACACACATACATCACACAGTGTATAGATGACCCCTATGCACACATCACACACAGAGATGACCCCTATACAAACATCACACACTGAGATGACCCCTATACACACATCACACACAGAGAGATGACCCCTATACACACGTAACACACAGAGATGACCCCTATACACATATCACACACTGAGATGACCCCTATACACACATCACACACAGAGAGATGACCCCTATACACACATAACACACAGAGATGACCCCTATACACACATCACACACTGAGATGACCCCTATACACACATAACACACAGAGATGACCCCTATACACACATCACACACTGAGATGACCCCTGTACACACATCACACACTGAGATGACCCCTATACACACATAATACACAGAGATGACCCCTTTACAAACATCACACACTGAGATGACCCCTATACACATATCACACACTGAGATGACCCCTATACACACATCACACACTGAGATGACCCCTATACACATATCACACACTGAGATGACCCCTATACAAACATCACACACTGAGATGACCCTATACACATATCACACACTGAGATGACCCTATACAACATCACACACATGAGATGACCCCTATACACATATCACACCTAGATAGAGTTCTATGACACATCACTGGTCACATGCTCCTTCATGGTCACAGTTCAGTCCTCCTCCTGTGCCCTGCTTGGCTAAAGGACCTTAATCAGGTGACTGTGACATCACCAAAGGTCCTGCAGGTTTCTGCTGCAAATGCTAATTATAGCTTGTAGCCCCACCTACTCCAGTCCTCAGCTGATTGCTGGCCGGAGGGGCTTGCTGCCACCTCTGGAGGAGATGCCCTGCAGGAGAAGGAACTGCACACAGCACATCCTGGAGGAGATCAAAGAGGAGGGGTGAGTACAGCGCAGGCAGCGCTTCTCTCCCCCTCCTCCTTAAGGCTAGTGAGCGCTTCCAATATGGAAGTGTTCTCTAGTATTCGCTTTATAATCAGTCAGTACGTGGAGGGGTGTGCACACGTACTGTTCCACCATGTTAGTGAAATGCTGCCTCCTGCTAACACGTTCCGTATCAGGTGGTGGTGCAGTTAGCTATGGCGTGGTGACAAAACTTTTCCACATCTCTGCCATGCTAACCCTGCCCTCAGAGGAGCTGGCCGTGACACAGCTGCGATGGCGACCTCTTGCTCCTCCTCTGCCTTCACCTTGGGCTTCCACTAGTTTCCCTGTAACATTTGGGAATGCTCTCAGTAGCGTGTCTACCAACGTGTGCCTGTACTCGCACATCTTCCTATCACGCTCCAGTGCAGGAAGTAAGGTGGGCACATAGTCTTTGTACCAGGGATCCAGCAGGGTGGCAACCCAGTAGTCCGGACACGTTAAAATGTGGGCAACTCTGCTGTCGTTGCGCAGGCACTGCAGCATGTAGTCGCTCATGTGTGCCAGGCTGCCCAGAGGTAAGGACAAGCTGTCCTCTGTGGGAGGCGTATCATCATCGTCCTCCGTTTCCCCCCAGCCACACACCAGTGATGGGACCGAGCTACATTGCTATTCGTTGCTGGGTGCTATTCCCTCCTACTCCAGTACAACATTTTCACCTGACCTCGAGTAATCCCAGGTGTAGATGCTAGGTTTATTACTGTGGCAATAAAGACAGGGATGAAATGCTCATTCAGTGTCAGTGCCAGGAAGCTGTATGACCTGTGGTGGCTATGCAAAGCCTGATTCCCCCTGTGCAGGATGTTTTTGTGGTACATGTGGTCCGCTGCCAGCATCCTCCATTGTATGCATTTTTGCTGGGGATTCATGTTAGCCACGGATCACATGGGCAGGATTTTCTCCCCCGGTTTGAAATGCGCAACAGCATTTGGGGTCTTGAGCATCTTTTGCCATTTAGACCAATTTATTCTGTGATTGTGTCTGTATAAGTATGCCTGGAGGTGGGGCAACCTCAGGTTTGAATGTGCCTTGATTTTGATCTATGGGTAACATTCAGGTGCACCTGGGCAGCTGGCGTCACAGTAGCCCGTTATAGGTTGGACTTACAGCCTCCTCCCTCCTCCCATTGTATGTGTGATTTCAAGCTGGAGGTAACTGGGAGCTGTTGGCTGTGTGTCGGACTTTATGCACCTATCATAAACTGTCCATACGGCATAGGTAGGTTAGCATTAGGTCCCGTGCCACATTGAGAGACCTTGACGGGTGCGCGGGCTCCGGTATGTTCTTGATGTAAGAATATGTTGGCGAACTGTCTCATTTTTAATATCAGCGTGAGGGTTTAGCCTTATATTGTCAATTGCATTTACCATGTTAGTGCACCAATTTCAGTGATTTGCAGTCTAAAGCAGGACAAACAATGTGTCTCTACATCAGCGCATTAAGCTGACACAGAGCCTCTTACTGTACCTGAGTGCATAGAGCAGGGCATGGTGGCGTTACACTGTGTCGGTGACTGAGAGGGTGAAGATTCAGGTTCATCTGCAGACCAGAACTGGGGGTTCAGCACTGGAAATGAGGGGTTCACTTCACACCTAAAACACCTATTACTGACAGCACTGTCACTTCTCACCTAAAGTCATCGTTTCCGCAGAAGTCACTCTCATCATCCTCTACACTGTCACTTGCTAGTTGCCTGCAGAAAAATGAAATTCCGACTCCGTGGCACAGGACACTAAAGTTTCTCTGCTGGGCGCTAGGCAAGCCAATCAGCAGCCGGCTCTGCAAACACTGCTAATGCTGATTGGTCAGCCCAGCTCCCAGCAACGAGACAACATAGAGCGGTAGCCGGGACCACAGCGCGGGTGCAGCGCTAGCCACTGATGATGTGCTGAGTAAAGGGGGCCCAGAGGACAGGACAGAGGAAGCAGGGAGTTGGGACGCAGAGCCTAAGCCCCAGACAGGAGACAGAAGCAAGAATAGAATGTAATTAGGAGGTGGGGCTTTTTGTCCAAAACCAAGCTCCCTTCCTCCAGGGGCCCCATAGCAGCTCCGTGATCTGCCTCTGTTGGAGGTACACCGCTGACTGTATTGGTTCGGCCCCATTCAACTTCTGGGTCTCCAAATTGTCCACGTGGCCAGAGCTAGCCTTTTATGCCTTGGAGGTGCTGGCCTGCCCGGCGGCCAGCGTTTTGTCTGAATGTGTATTCAGCACGGCAGGTGGCGTCATTACTGACAAACACAGCCGCCTGCCCACAGTCAACATGGACAAGCTGACGTTCATAAAAATGAACCAGGCATGGATCCCACAGGACCTGTCCATCCCTTGTGCAGAATAGACATTTATAACTACCTCCCCTTAACCATATATTCTTGTACTCCAGGACACTTCTTTATTGAATCCTCTTTTTTTTATTTTACCATTATTTTGCGGGGCAACCCAAAGTTGAATGAACCTCTCCTCCGTCTGGGCTCCAGGGGCCTAAATATCTGAAAGTGGCCTTCTCCTTTGGTGGGTGACATGAAGCCTGATTCTCTACTTTGGGACCTCTCTCCACTGTCTGGGTGCTGGGGCCTAAATAACTAAAAGTGGCCTTCTCTGTTTGTGGGTGACATGATGCCTCTTTTGCTGCTATGGGACCTCTCTCCTCTGTCTGGGTGTCAGGGGCCTAACTTTCACGTACTTGCTTGCTGTCTTGGTGGCAGACATTTAACTCTTTTTACTGTCTAATGACCGCCCCATTGTCTGGGTGTCAGGGGCCTATATGTCGTCTAATCATTTGTTGTCTTGGTGGGAGATATTAAACTCTTTTTACTGTCTAATGACCTCCCCATTGTCTAGGTGTCAGGGGCCTAAATTTCATGTACTTGCTTGCTGTCTTGGTGGCAGACATTTAACTCTTTTTACTGTCTAATGACCGCCCTATTGTCTGGGTGTCAGGGGCCTATATTTCGTTTACTTGCTTGCTGTCTTGGTGGCAGACATTTAACTCTTTTTACTGTCAAATGACTGCCCCATTGTGTGGGTGTCGGGGGCCTATATGTCGTTTAATCATCTGTTGTCTTGGTGGGAGATATTAAACTCTTTTTACTGTCTAATGACAGCCCCATTGTGTGGGTGTCAGTGGCCTATATTTCATTTAATTTCTTGTTGTCTAGGTGAGAGACATTAAACTCTTTTTACTGTCAAATGACCTCTCCTATGTCTGGGTGTCAGGGGCCTGCATAAATGATAATGACCTGTTCCATTGCAGGTTGACCTGAGGCCTGTGTTGCTGTTACGGGACAGCTCTCTTCTTTGCGGGTGCCATGGCCCTGAGTCCTGTGGCACTGAAGGCAGACATGAATGCTTTTTGGCTGTGATGAGAACTTCAACTCCCATAGCATTCCCACATGATGCCACCCCAACCTCCTATTACACCTCCTCCTCCTCCAAGTTGCCAATTGATATTGGTTAATTTTTATTTATTTTATTTTAAGTTGTGTTAAGCGAACAGTTCGAGCATAGTTCGGGTTTGTACCAAATTTTGGGGTGTCCGGGACACGGACCCGAACCCGAACATTTTCAAAAAAGTTCGGGTTCGTTGTTCGGCGATTGCTTCCCGCTTTCTGAAGCAATCAGCTAGCTTTTTACTTCTTGCCCTAAGAGCCCATCACACCCATGCCTACTAATGGCATGGCTGTGATTGGCCAAGTGCAGCATGTGACCCAGCCTCTATTTAAGCTGGAGTCACGTAGCGCCGCATGTCACACTGCTCTGATTAGTGTAGGGAGAGGACGCAGCTTCTGTGAGGGCGAGATTAGGCAGGGAAAAGTCAGCAACAGCACCTAATGAACGGATCGATCTACAGCTGTGAATGATTGAACTTCTGCTAGTTACTAGTGTTGATCACGAATTTTCGAATTGCGAATTTTAATCTCGAATATCAGCACTTCGAGAATTTGCGAATATTTAGAATATCGCAAAATATATTTGCAATTGCGAATATTCGTTTTATGCGAATTTTTTATATGCAAATTTTCGCAAGCAAGAAAATAATGTCATTATTTTCTTGTTTGCGAAAATTCGCATAAAAAAATGTATCTTTTAAATGCCAGTTTATGCGATTTTTTTATGCGGATTTTCGCAAACAAGAAAATAATGTCTGGAGATTACGAATTTGCGAATTTTCGAATATATGGCGAATATTCGCCCAAATACTCGCGAAATATCGCGAATTCGAATATTGCCCCTGCCGCTCACACTACTAGTTACTTGCTCACTGGTTTTTAGGCTGCACAGAGCATTTTTCTGTCACTTATTTTCTGGGGTGATCGGCGGCCATTTTGTGACTTGTGGTGCACCAGAACAAGCTGCCACCAAGTCCATCAATCCATCAATACTAGTTTTTTTTTGCTATATCCTACATTAGGGGCTTGGCTGTGCTAATTGTCACCCCTAGAAACTCAGGATAGCAATTTCTATATTTTATTAAGGGGTTAAATACAATTGCCCAAATACCAATCCCCTAAATCTGGTGTTCCAGCTTTGGCTAGCCAAGTATAATACTGTCTGCTGTCTGTCTGTTTGAAGACTCTGCTGGCAGGGTTTCCCAAGGGAATCCACCTAGCCCTTCCCCAGTGGTGGAAGACATAGAATGCACTGATGCACAACCACTGATGTTTCCTGATGATGAGGACATGGGAATACCACCTCATCGGAGTCTGCACGTCTCTGATGATGACGAAACACAGGTGCCAACTGCTGCGTCTTTCTGCAGTATGCAGCCCGAACAGGAGGTCAGGAAGGAAGACTGTGTGGAAGACAATGCAGGGGACGATGAGGTCCTAGACCCCACATGGAGTGAAGGTCGTGCCACTGACTTTCATAGTTCAGAGGAAGAGGCAGTGGTGAGACCGAGCCAACAGCGTAGCAAAAGAGGAAGCAGGGGGCAAAAGCAGAACAGCCGCCGCCAAGAGAGTTCGCCTGCTACTGGCCACCGCCACCAGGGACCGAGCACCCCAAAGGCAGATTCAAGGAGTTCCCTGGCATGGCACTTCTTTAAACAATGTGCTGACGACAAGACCCGAGAGGTTTGCACACTGTGCCATCAGAGCCTGAAGCGAGGCATTAACGTTCTGAAACTTAGCACAACCTGCATGACCAGGCATCTACATGCAAAGCATGAACTGCAGTGGAGTAAACACCTTAAAAACAAGGAACTCACTCAGGCTCTCCCTGCTCCCTCTTGTTCTGCTGCCTCGGCCTCTTCCTCCGCCTCGGGAGGAATGTTGGAATCTGCCGCCCACCAAGCAGAGGATGTGCCACCGACACCACCTGCTGCGTCACCAAGCATCTCCACCATGTCACACGGCAGCGTTCAGCTCTCCATCTCACAAACCTTGGAGAGAAAGGGTAAATTCCCACCTAGCCACCCTCGAGCCCTGGGCCTGAATGCCAGCATTTCTAAACTACTGGCCTTTGAAATGCTGTCATTCAGGCTGGTGGACACAGACAGCTTCAAACAGCTGATGTCCATGGCTTTCCCACAGTATGTTGTTCCCAGCCGTCACTACTTCTCCAAGACAGCCGTGCCTTCCCTGCACAACCAAGTATCCGATAAAATCAAGTGTGCACTGCGCAACGCCATCCGTGGCAAAGTCCACCTAACCACAGATATGTGGACCAGTAAGCACGGCCAGGGACGCTATATCTCCCTAACTGCACACTGGGTAAATGTAGTGGCGGCTGGGCCGCAGGCGGAGAGTTCCTTGGCTCACGTCCTTCCGCCGCCTAGGATCGCAGGGCATCATTCTTTGCCTCCTGTAGCCTCCTCCTCCGACTCGGCTTCCTCCTTCTCTGCATCCACCAGCTCATCCAGTCAGCCACACACCTTCACCACCAACTTCAGCACAGCCCGGGGTAAACGTCAGCAGGCCATTCTGAAACTCATATGTTTGGGGGACAGGCCCCACACCGCGCAGGAGTTGTGGCGGGGTATTGAACAACAGACCAACGAGTGGTTTCTGCCGGTTGGCCTCAAGCCCGGCCTGGTGGTGTGCGATAATGGACGAAATCTCGTCGCAGCTCTGGGACTAGCCGGTTTGACGCACATCCCTTGCCTGGCGCATGTGCTGAATTTGGTGGTGCAGAAGTTCATTCACAACTACCTCGACATGTCAGAGCTGCTGCATAAAGTGCGGGCCGTCTATGCGCGCTTCCGGCGTTCACATCCTGCCGCTGCTCGCCTGTCTGCGCTACAGCGGAACTCAGGCCTTCCCGCTCACCGCCTCATATGCTACGTGCCCACCAGGTGGAACTCCACCTTGCACATGCTGAAGAGACTGTGCGAGCAGCAGCAGGCCATAGTGGAGTTTCAGCTGCAGCACGCACGCGTCAGTCGCACTGCAGAACAGCACCACTTCACCACCAATGATTGGGCCTCCATGCGAGACCTGTGTGCCCTGTTGCGCTGTTTCGAGTACTCCACCAACATGGCCAGTGGCGATGACACCATTATCAGCGTTACAATACCACTTCTATGTCTCCTGGAGAAAACGCTTAGGGCGATGATGGAAGAGGAGGTGGCCCAGGAGGAGGAGGAGGATGAGGGGTAATTTTTAGCACTTTCAGGCCAGTCTGTTAGAAGTGGCTCAGAGGGAGGTTTTTTGCAACAGCAGAGGCCAGGTACAAATGTGGCCAGCCAGGGCCCACTACTGGAGGACGAGGAGGATGAGGAGGAGGTGGAGGAGGATGAGGATGAAGCAGGTTCACAGCGGGGTGGCACCCGACACAGCTCAGGCCCATTACTGGTGCGTGGCTGGGGGGATACGGTGGATGATGACGATACGCCTCCCACAGAGGACAGCTCGTCCTTACCTCTAAGGAGCCTGGCACACATGAACGACTACATGCTGCAGTGCCTGCGCAATGACAGCAGAGTTGCCCACATTTTAACGTGTGCGGACTACTGGGTTGCCACCCTGCTGGATCCCCGGTACAAAGACAATGTGCCCACCTTACTTCCTGCACTGGAGCGTGATAGGAAGATGTGCGAGTACAAGCGCACGCTGGTAGAGGCGCTCCTGAGAGCATTCCCAAATGTCACAGGGGAACAGGTGGAAGCCCAAGGCGAAGGCAGAGGAGGAGCAAGAGGTCGCCAACGCAGCTGTGTCACGGCCAGCTCCTCTGAGGGCAGGGTTAGTATGGCAGAAATGTGGAAAAGTTTTGTCTCCACGCCACAGCTAACTGCACCACCACCTGATACGGAACGTGTTGGCAGGAGGCAGCATTTTACTAACATGGTTGAACAGTACGTCTGCACACCCCTCCATGTACTGACTGATGGTT
>JAKVIS010003978.1:0-15125 GCA_033119425.1 Bufotes viridis | reverse complement strand
TATCTTTCCTAAAAGAACAGACATGGTTCAATCAACAAAGAATGGCTTCAAAATAGAGATTAGAGACCTACTAACATGCAATTCCACAAATGTATTATATATAATAAAATGCCCATGTAATAAACAGTATATTGGGAGAACTAAAAGAACATTAAAATGCAGAATAGCAGAACATATTTTGAACATTAAAAAAGGATATGAAAAACACTCCCTGTCCAAGCATTTCAAGATAGCCCATAACCAGGACCCAACAGGTCTGGTATTTGCAGCTTTTGAGAAAGTGACAATGGATTGGAGGGGAGGGAATCATATCCAAAAAATGTCACGTCAGGAATCCAGAAGAATTTTTGATTTTAATACACTTTGTCCAAATGGCATGAATGCGGATATGGAGATTTTCGGTTTTTTGGAATGAGAAATAATTATGATATCCTCGTGGGTTATGGAGGAGGCCCCTCCATCGATGAATGCTCGGAGGTGCTTTTGTTTTACGGCACTCTGAGCTATCCTTGGGGAGGAGCCTCCTCCCAATACATCTAGAGGTGACTCATACAATATGATGTTATGTGCATTGATTATTATATATATATTTTATATATATTTTTATGATTCCATATATATAATATTTTTTATAATTCAATATATATATATATTTTTATAATTTTTTATAATTTAATGTATATGTGTCAATTTTTATAATTTAATGTATATGTGTTTCTTTTTCATAATTCCATATATATTCTTTATATACTTTTTATGTATTTTACACATGGTATTTTATATACATCCTATATATTCATATTTATATTGAAGAACCATTAAGACTACACTATAAAGAATTTCTCTGTTGTATATTTATTGTATATCTATCCTATATGATGCATACTGTGTATAGTTTCATCTTTTTATACAGCCTGCTTTTACTTATATAATCCAGTAATCCAGCCCAGATATTATGGACATCTTACTTATATAATCCAGTAATCCAGCCCAGATATTATGGACACCCTATCTATCCTATAAAAAGGAGTCTATTAATATATGCATACTAGACCACTGAGGAAGAAGCCAGCACGAGCTTTGAAACGCGTTTGGTGAATTATAGTATGCAGAATATACCGGCAAGAAGCTAAGCTAATCTATTTTTTACTATAGGTGACATTGTACAGGAGTCCAGGGAGCAGTATGTGCAGCCCCCACTGCTTGGTCTGTTATTACTCACCGTTACCTGGTCTTCTGATCTGGGCGCCGTGTTGTGTCCTCTTTTTGAAAACCAAAATTAAGTCACCCTAGACTATATTGGGAGATATATAAAAACTGGTATAAATGAAAGCTGGCTTAGTTATCCATAGAAACCAATCAGATTCCACCTTTCATTCTTAAAGGCACTTTTGGAAAATGAAATGTGGAATCTGATTGGTTTCTACGGGCAACCAAGCCAGTTTTCATTTACACCAGTTTTGATAAATCTACCTCTATATTTTTTCAGGAGGACATCAACATCTGATAGGCTATATACACACAAACATTAAAAATGATTGTGTGACTGGGGGGGAGTGCAGATCCTATTCTTAAGCTTTTGACTGTTTAGATTGGTCCCATATATTTATCACTTTAAAGCATTTTGGTCGGAGTGGGCTTTTTTTGCGGACCTTGAGGGGCCTTTAATCCTTCCCGATGGCCTTGATTAGGTTGCCTCATGCACACTCTCCTCCATCCATAAACCGTAATGGTACCCGCCAGGGCTGCTCACTATCCACTCTTCTTAGTCCTTAGTACTGAAGCCCTTGTGGCCCAAATTAGGATGAACCTGAATATCCGCAGGATACTAGCCCCGGATAAACTGTTTAAGATATCTTTGTTTGCGGATGACGTGTTGCTAACCATCACGCACCCTATAATCTCCTTGCCAAATTTGCATTGTACACTGGATCGCTATAGTCTGCTTTCCGGGTATAAATTCTAAGACAGAGGCCCTCCCACCTAATATTCCACAATCCATGCTGCACAGTTTGAAAGTTACCTTCCCTTATACCTGGCAGGAAAAATCACTGAAGTACTTAGGGGTTCATATTACCCCATCTTACCCTAGATTATTCCAGGCAAATTTTCCTAAACTAATCTGGGACACCCACTTACTGTTGGATAAATGGAAATCCCTACCGGTTTCATTCTTAGGTAGAATAGCAGCTATTAAAATGTCTGTCCTTCCTAGATACCTATATCTATTTGAAACTCTGCCCATATAAGTACTATACGAGTACCTGCGTCTGTTCTTAAATCCATTCAGACCACCTGTTACGAATGCCCAGGCTCGTGCCCACATGACGTCACCACGTCAAGCTCACAAGACTGGATATGAGTCACTGGGTGCCAAAAGAGAAGTTTCGTCCTCCAGAAAGAACACTTCAGGTAGTTTTGGCGCCATCTTATGTGGTCTTCTCCTGCCCGCCCCGACATAGAGAGGACTTATGAGCTAAGGAAGCCTGTTCAGTGCTGCAGCGAAACAGCGCTTCTCGGCTCGCTAGTACTGCCATCAGCTCTCGTTTGATATAAACCCGGTCCGTTAGCGGGGTTATATAGGGTCAGAAGCCAACCCACGGTAGCTATAATTAGGCCAAAACACGGACGTAGGGATTCGTTATCGAGATACAAGCCAGCCTAAGATTATATTATATATTTAATCACCTTAAGGGCACACTAGATAACACAATATACACAAAAAGATTACATACAGTGGTCTGAGGTACAAAATACAGGTGATGGGGTACAAACAGGGTTACACAGAACAAATTCAGTTACCGGTAGAGGAATGTCCTTATGGTTATGGTGATCAAATAGTCCTTGGCTGGGTTCACGTGCGGGCAGTGAAGTCCGCGGTTTCCAGGTCTCTCCAAACACATTACATGATGTGACCCCCTTAGAAAATACACGCCTGCTAGCTCGCAGTGAACTCTTATGGTGTAGCCAGCCTCTCCCTGTCCGCCTACAGGGAGGGGGACCACTCCACCTCCCTGATGCTGGCTCCCAAAAACCCAAAAAACCCTTTGGGCCCCTAGCTCCAGACCAGAGTGTCGCAGGGGGCTAGCTGGATATTCGGTGGGCGTCACCTTGCGTGTTCCCGTTGTGGCGTCATGATGCCGCGAGATCATGCGCCTGACTGGATGTGTGGCGGGCGTTGTCTCGCGTTGTTGTGACGTCACTGGCGGCAGCGCGATGGCGCGGAAATATGACATATTCCTAGCACACATACGATAATGAGGTCAGTTTTAAATCTAAATATACACACGTGTCCTATATTTTACCTGATTGACATGGATATATATAGGGGTTAGAGAGATTTATTTAGATACGCCCCTTGAGAAAGCGGAGCGAAACGTACGTCGGGGTGGGCTCTCCTCTCTGCTTAGAAGCCCGTGTCCTCCTTTTTAAGTGTCCCTCAGGTATATATTCATGGAACATATGTGTCTCGCTGCTGTATTGTATGTGCGGTATTGCCCATCAGGCTAGCTTAGTGGGGCACTGTTCTATTTTACATGTATTTGTATTGGGGATGTGACTGTTCACGTCAGCACTTTGATAAGGTTTTTCTACCGTATATAGGAGAGTAATCGGTGCCTTCTGTGCATGGGAGGGGAGCCACATGTCTTGGCTACTATTTGTATTGCTGCCATATATATATATTTTTAATATTGACATTATGTATGTTGTTGGTCTTTTTATCAACTAATAAAGTTTATGAAATTATAAAGATGAAGTGTTAGTAAAACACAAAATTGTGTAAAATAAAGTCCAAAATGTAAAAAAATAAACTTTACATTTCTTCCTGCTGTCCTGATTAATTGTTTATATTGCACAAAAATAAAGCTGCACATATTTGAACTGAAAACCCTTCAAGTTCAATAGGTTTCTTTTCCGTTAAAGGGAACCTGTCATCACCTTTATGCCGCCCATACTATCAGCAGAATAAAGTAGACACAGGTGAGTTGATTTCAGCGGTCTGTCATTTAAAAGTTAAAAGTAAGTGATTGCCAAGAACCAACATCACAATCATCGCAGACTGGGCCTGGTTATTCATGGCTTCCTGCTCTCCCTGCCCACCTGCTGATGACTGACAGGCTTCTTCAGTACCTAGTTCCCCTTACGTCCTACCAGCAGCACAGATGGGGTTAATTGCCCCCTGTGGACTGGTAGGACCGGCGGAATATTAATGAGCCCAAAGAGAAAAACAACCAATAAAAAGACTCCAGCTCTCCTAAAAGGAGGGGAGCAACCCCCAGCCCACCGTGTCTTTTTTTGTCCTCCGGACATGATGGACTGGCGGACGCTCCCCCTCCCTGGGGGAGCTGCAGTTTGTTTTTTACTTTGGGCGTTTGCCCTTATTCATTTCTCCCCCCTCCTCCCTCTGTGCTTGCCTTACTTGTTGGGGCTTTGCCCCTCTCCTCCGGCTCGGCGACCCGGCTCTGCCCGTGCGGGGACGCGGCTGTTGTTACTTCCGGGTCCTGCTTGTTCGGCGTCTCTGCATGCCGTCGGGTCTCGGGGGGAGGGGGGCGTGGCTTGCCTTCCGGCGGTACTGGGGGTAGGGAGGGAGAAGCTTTGGCTTCCTCCTTTACTTAGATTTTTATGTCAAATCAATTTATGCCTGTTCTTTTAGGCATAAGGAGGCTTCTGTATACTTAGGATGTGTGTTTATATAGGTTACACATTTTTTTATGCTTTGGAGGGTGGAGTGCTGGTCTCCCCTCCTCTGGGCGGAGTTTTTTCCTTAAATACTTCCTCAGCCCAGCTTTCTGGGCTCTGTTGCGCTTATCCAAGCTAGCTTCAGAGCTCCTCTGCATTTATCAGAGTATTCTGCTTTCTGCTTGTTTCCTTGCTGTTGTCACTCGTTCCTGTTGTTGGTGGGCGTTTCTCTCGTAAAATGTTTTTTCTGCGTTACGTTTCGCAGTTTTAATATTTTTTTCTGTTTCAGAGATGTCTTCTCCCAGAGAATCGGACCAGCAACGCAAGTCGTCCGCCAAACGCAGACATTTGGCCTGTTTCGACTGTAACACCCCGCTGGAAGATAGCTTTCCTTACTCCAGATGTGACAGCTGCCGCTCCCGCACCGTCTCTGAACCCACTATGCAGGATATGTATTCATGGGCAAAAACCTATGTGGATGACTCCATTTTACAGGACAGAGTCCTTCTTAGGTACCTGCCTTCTTTTAGACCAAAAGTTCCAACTTTTCATAACATCAATCAGGTGATTTCTCTTCCGGTATTATTTTCTACTACCTCCTCTGATGCTCCTGTCAAACATCCGTTAGACATCTCGAGATGCCTCCAGATCTATGTGGATAGATCCAGGGAGTTTAGAATAGACGAGAACCTTTTCGTTCTATTCGCCGGTAAGTCTAAAGGCCGCAAAGCGTCTAAGATTTCCATTAGTCGCTGGATCAGGGAGGCCATCAGGGAAACCTTTGTTTCCCAGTCTTTAGATCCTCCAGAGTTTGTAAAGGCCCATTCAACTAGGGCCGTTGCTACTTCTACAGCAGAGAGAAATCTTCTCCCTCTGGAGATGATCTGTAAGGCAGCTTCCTGGAGTTCTCTGTCTACCTTCATCTCCCATTATAGGGTTGATTTGAAGGTGGCTGAGTTTTCGGCTTTTGGGCATTCAGTTCTTTCTTCTGCCAGGCATGAGGACCCTCCCTAGGGGCTTCTTCTTGCTATCTCTCCATCTGTGCTGCTGGTAGGACGTAAGGGGAATCGTTAATTTCTAACGATAATTTGTTTCCCTTAGTCCTAACAGCAGCACACAAATTTTTCCCACCCTATTGACTTATTCTTGTTACAAACACGGTGGGCTGGGGGTTGCTCCCCTCCTTTTAGGAGAGCTGGAGTCTTTTTATTGGTTGTTTTTCTCTTTGGGCTCATTAATATTCCGCCGGTCCTACCAGTCCACAGGGGGCAATTAACCCCATCTGTGCTGCTGTTAGGACTAAGGGAAACAAATTATCGTTAGAAATTAACGATTTTCTCCCTTTCTCTCTAGGAGAGAACTGCCAATCATCAGCAGATGGCCGGGAGTGCAGGAGAATAGGAATAACCAGGACTCTTCACAGGTAGATTTGACTCTTTTCAAGGCCTGGGCTGCAATGATTATGATGCTGGTTCTCAGCAACCACTTACTTTTAGCTCATGAGTGACACAGCGCAGAAATCAGAATTTCTGTCACTATTTTATGCTGCCCTCTGTGAGGTCAGCATAAAACTGATGACGGGTTCCCTTTTACCCCTTCACGCCAAGCGCCGTAATAGTATGGTGCAGCGGGACACGACTTGCCACCCAGTACCATACTATTACGGCACGCTGATCGGGCAGGTGAGGCGCTGCGCCCGCCTGATCAGCGGCGGGGTCCGGTCCGGCAGTCACTGATAGCCAGACCCATGCTGTATGCGCCGGCATCGTTGAAAACATCAATGGTGGCGAATTAACCCTTGATGTGCCACGGTCAGCGCTGACTGCGGCACGTGTGATGTCCGTGTGGGGATCAGAGCAGCTGCTGTAATGGGGACCCGATGGCAGGGAAGGCAGCCCAATGCCTTCCTTAGGCATCGTGGCTGCCTTCCATGTAACCCTGTAAGATCCAGCCCCCTGGATCTCACAGGAAGCAGGCTGTAAGTGTATTACTCTGGTAATACACTTACTGCCAATGCATTACAATACAGAAGTATTGTGATGCATTGTAAAGGGGATCAGACCCCCAAAAGTGGGACAAAAAAGAAAGTAAAAAAAAAGTTTCAAAAAATTACGTTTTACAAAAAAAAATTAAAGTAAAAAA
This sequence comes from Bufotes viridis, assembly GCA_033119425.1. Lineage (NCBI taxonomy): Eukaryota > Metazoa > Chordata > Amphibia > Anura > Bufonidae > Bufotes > Bufotes viridis. The sequence continues at coordinate 8,303 of JAKVIS010003978.1, read as the reverse complement.
AAGTGTCCTTTTCCCAAAATAAAGTAAAAAAATAATTGTAAAAAATAGGGAAAAAAGAAAAGTAGACATATCAGGTATCGCCATATCCGTATCGACAGGTTCTATAAAAATATCACATGACCTAAATTAAATAAAAACAGTGCTAAAAAAAAACATTTTTTTGTCACCTTACATCACTAAAAGTGCAACACCAAGCGATCAAAAAGGCGTATGCCCCCTAATAGTACCAATCTAACCGTCACCTCATCCCGCAAAAAATTAGCCCCTACCTAAGACAATCGCCCAAAAAAAAAAAAAAAAACTATAGCTCTCAGACTATGGAGACAATAAAACATGATTTTTTTGTTTCAAAAATGCTTTTATCGTGTTAAATGTAAAAAAAATAAAAAAGTAGACATATTATGTATTGTCGCGCCCGTAACAACCTGCTCTATAAAAATACCACATGACCTAACCCCTTGCGCGAACACCGTAAAAAAATAAAAACCGGTGTAAAAAAAAAATCACTTTTTTCAAAAATGCTTTATTATGTAAAACTGAAACAAACAACGAAAAATAGTTGTCATATTTGTATTGTCGCGTACGTAACAACCTGCTCTATAAAAATACCACATGATCTAACCTGTCAGATGAACACTGTAAATAAAAAATAAAAACGGTTCCAAAACAGATATTTTTTGTTACCTTGTCTCTCAAAAAGTGTAATATAGAGCAACTAAAAATCATATGTACCCTAAAATAGTACCAACAAAACTGCCACCTTATCCCATAGTTTCCAAAATAGGGTCATTTTTTTTGAGTTTCTACTCTAGGGGTGCATCAGGGGGTCTTCAAATGTGACATGGCAGCCTAAAATTATCCCAGTGAAATCTACCTTAAAAAAGCCACATGGCGTTTCTTTCCTTCTGCGCCCTGCCATAAGCCTGTACAGCCGTTTATGATAACATATGGGGTGTTTCTGTAAACTACAGAATTAGGGCAATAAATATTAAGTTTTGTTTGGCTGTTAACCCTTGCTTTGTTAGTGGAAAAAAATGATTAAAATGGAAAATATGCCAAAAAAGTGAAATTGTGAAATTTCATCTTCATTTTCCATTAAATCTTGTGGAACATCTAAAGGGTTATCAAAGTTTGTAAAATCAGTTTTGAATACCTTGAGGGGTGTAGTTTCTAAAATGGGGTCATTTGTGGGTGGTTTCTATTATGTAGGCCCCACAAAGTGACTTCAGACCTGAACTGGTCCTTAGGGCTCATGCACACGACCGTATTTTCTTTCCGCTTCCGTTTTTTTGCGAACCGTATGCGGAACCATTCACTTCAATGGGGCTGTAGAATATACGGAAGTTACTCCGTGTGCATTTCGTTTCCGTTTGTCCTCATGTCAGTTCCGCAAAAAAGTAGTGCATGTCCTATTATTGTCCGTAAATCACGGTCCGATGCCCCATTCAAGTCAATGGGTCCACAAAAAATACGGAACGCACACGAAGCACATCCGTATTTTGCGGATCCATACTGTAGAAATGCTATGCCCAGCACAAATTGCTCATGTGTTTTGTGATTAATAAGTTACTGTTTCAGTATACGATCCGCAAAAATTAGGTCCGGATGCGTTGCGGATGCGTTCAGTGAAAACTGTGCGATTTCACAGGCAAAGCCATTCAGTTTTGCCTGCGATTGCGTTCAGTTGTTCAGTTTTTTCCGCGCAGGTGCAATGCGTTTTGACGCATTTTTCAAGCGCGTGATAAAAAACTGAAGGTTTACAAACAACATCTCCTAGCAACCATCAGTGAAAAACGCAACGCACCCGCACTTGCTTGCGGATGCAATGCGTTTTTCACGCAGCCCCATTCACTTCTATGGGGCTAGGGATGCGTGAAAAACGCTGAATATAGAACATGCTGCGATTTTCACACAACGCACAAGTGATGCGTGAAAAAAAACGCTCATGTACACAGCCCCATTGAAATGAATGGGTCAGGATTCAGTGCGGGGGCAATGCGTTCACATCACGCATTGCACCCGCGCGGAAAACTCGCTCGTGTGAAAGGGGACTATGGGGCTAGGGCTGCGTGAAAAACGCAGAATATAGAACATGCTGCGATTTTCACGCAACGCACAAGTGATGCGTGAAAAAAAACGCTCATGTACACAGACCCATTGAAATGAATGGGTCAGGATTCAGTGCGGATGCAATGCGTTTACATCACGCATTGCACCCGCGCGGAAAACTCGCTCGTGTGAAAGGGGCCTTAAGCTCAATTTCAATTGCTTCTCTGTCAGTGAGGGCAGCTGGGCCAGGCTGAGCGGATGCCTTTATGAAAAAGCTGCCCAGACTTCTTTACTCTTCTTGGGTTCTCTCTGGGCTTCTCCAGCAGCTTCTGTGCGTGTGTGTGATGATGGCGACTAGAGTTGAGCGAACCTCACGGTTTTCCGCATCCGGACCTGAACATTTCTGCAAAAGTTCGGGTTCGTTGTTCGACGATTTCTTCCCCCTGTTTGAAAGGCTGCAGGGCAGCCAATCAACAAGCGTTTCACTACTTTGCCCTAAGAAGCCATCACAGCCATGCCTACTATGGGCATGGCTGTGATTGGCTAAGTGCAGCATTTGACCCAGCCTCTATATAAGCTGGAGTCACGAAGCGCGCACTTCACTCTGCTGCTCTTAGTGTAGGGACAGGTTGCTGCTGCTGCTGTGTGGGAGAGCTTAGGGAAGAAATCTGTTGAACTTGGTGGTGTTAAATCTTCAAACTACAGCAATTATTGAGGGTGCTATGCTACATATTTGTACCCAGCCCTGACCCCGGTGATACTGCAAAATAATTTTTAATCCATCTGTTTCTGAGGTGGGGTCGGCGGTCGACGGCAACTACAGTGTCCTTGGAACTGCATGTGACCTGCATGTGTGCCAGCCTGCCAGGGACATCAGTCTAATCATTTTTTGGTAGCTCAGTGGAGGAAAAATTCCTTTTTTTCTGGCAGGTCAAGTCCCTACATTACCTATTTTATAATTTAGGGGTGACATAGTGCATTTCTGTAGTTGGGGGAAGAAACCTGTACTGTCGTACCACAGAGCAGTTTTGCATACACCGCTGAAAAACCGATTTTTAAATTTTGCGGTGACATAGTGCATTTCTGTAGTTAGTGGAATAAACCCGTACTGTCGTACTACAGAGCACGTTTGCATACACCGCTAAAAAAACTATTTTAAAATTTTGCGGTGACATAGTGCATTTCTGTAGTTGGGGGGAAAAAACCTGTACTGTTGTGCCACAGAGCACTTTTGCATACAACGCTGAAAAAAACAGTAATTTTGCCAGTTTTGCCCTATACAAACCCCTGCTCCGCATAAGTGACAGTGCAGTATATTTCAAAAAATCCTCTGTTACATTGGTGGGGGACATTTTGCCAGTTTTGCCATATACAAACCCCTGCTTTGCATAGGTGACAGGGAGGTAAATTTCTAAAAATGGTATGTTACATTCTTGGGCCATAAACTACCCCTGCCCTGCATACCTGACTTGGAAATATATTCAGTAAATTAGGTGGCCTTCAGATTATTAGGTGATCTGTACCTCTTCTTTCTTTCAAAGTACCCCTGCACTGCATACCTGACTGGGAATTATATTCTGTAAATTCGGCGGCGTTTACATTATTGGGTGCTGTAGTTATATGCTGTAAAATCTCCATGATGTCTCCATGATAAATCTGCAGCATGGGGACCCCTTGTGGCTTCTATACACTTTTAAAATAATCCTTTAGCGGGGCAAATAAATGCCTGATGACAGGGATGCTCCATGACCCCTTTTTTCTTTCAAACTACCCCTGCCCTGCATACCTGACTGGGAAATATATGCTGTAAATTAGGTGGCGTTCAGATTGTTGGCTGATCTGTACCCCTTCTTTCTTTCAAAGTACCCCTGCACTGCATAACAGATAGGGAACTTAGTTCATTACAATTGGCGGTTACATTGTTTCCTGACATAAAGCCTTTTTTGGCTGTGAAGCCAAAGGTAGTCGCCAACAACAATGTGTTTTGTTATCTTTTTTTTATATAAATTGGGGTAGACCCCAAAACATTGGGAAATATAAAAAAGAAAACAAAGAGTAAGTGCGCTGTAGTGTAACAATGGTTGGTGAGGCCGGTATACATGTCTATTCTGCATAAGGTACGAACAAGTCCTGGTTCTTTTTAATGAACGTCAGATTGTCTTAGTTGGCTGTGGACAGGCGGCTGCATTTGTCTGTGATAACGCCCCCAGCCGTGCTAAACACAAGTTCAGACAATACATTGGCTGCAGGGCAGGCCAGCACCTCCAAGGCATAAAGATGAAACTGAGGCCATGTCCCCAATTTGGAGACCCAGAAGTTGAATGCAGCAGACCCAGTGGCGTAGCTAGAAATGACTGGGCCAAACAGCAAATTTTTGAATGGGGCCCCCCTCCCCCAGTAATTTTTTCACAAACCCATTCCTTTCATGCTGCCCCCATTCCTGTGGCTACTAAAGATCGCGCTCTCAGACCAGGCAGCTGTTCCATCCGTTTTCAACACTGTCTATACTGCCACTGTATATAATTTCATTGTATAATACTGTTGAGGGAGCCCTGACAAAGTCTTTTAGTCCTCCTCCTCCTGAATGGGCCTCTTCTTGGTCAGGGCCCCAAAGCAGCCGCTTTCCCTGCTTCCCCTGTAGCTACAACCCTGTTCAGACCCATCAGTTAGTACGTGTAGGCGTGTGCACAGATACTATTCCACTATTTTGCGGAAATGTGGCCTCTTGCTAAGACATTCCATATCTGCTGGTGGTGCTGTTTGTTGTGGCATGGTGACAAAGCTTTTCCACATTTCGGCCATGATAACCCTGCCTTCAGAGGTGCGGGCGGTGACCCAGCTGTGTTGGCGACTTCTTCCTCCTCCTCCTCTGCTTTAGACTTGTGCTTTCACTGAGCTCCCGGTGTCAGGTGTGAATGCCATCAGCAGCGCGTCTACCAGCGTTGGCTTCTTCCGATCACACTTCAGTGACGGAATTAAGGACGGGGATCAAGCAGGGTGGCCGCCCAGTAATCTGCACAAGAATGTGGGCAACTCGGCAGTCGTTGCGCAGGCACTGCAGCATGTAGCCGCTCATGTTTGCTAGGCTGCCCAGAGGCAACGACAAGCTGTCCTCTGTGGGAGGTGTATCTGTGTCCTCCGTATCCCCCAGCCACGCTCAAGTGATGGCCGTGAGCTGCTTTGGGTGCCACCCTGCTGTGAACACGGTTTCTTCTCCTCCTCCTCCTTCTCCTCCTCCACCAGAACTGGCTGGACAATTGTGTACCTGGCCCATGGTGGTGCAGGAACCCACCCTCCGAGCCACTTGTATATGACTGGCCTTATAAGTTAAGGGTAAGGGCCCTTTCACACTGGCGTTTGTTTTCCCGGCATAGAGATCCGTCTGCCGGGTCTCTATGCCTGAAAAATCCTGATCAGGATCATCCCCATGCATTCTGAATGGAGAGCAATCCGCTTCAGGATGCATCAGGATGTCTTCAGTTCAGGACCGAACGCTTTTTGTTCGCAGCAAATACCGCAGCATGCTGCGCTTATTGTTCCGGCCCAAAATCCGAACACTTAGCCGCAGTGCCGATCCGGAATTAATGCCCATTGAAAGGCATTAATCCGATCCGCCTAAGCTAAACGCCGCTTTCGGGCGCATCGCCGATCCGACGTTTAGCTTTTTCACTGTTACCATGGCAGCCAGGACGCTAAAGTCCTGGCTGCCATGGTAAAATGTAGTGGGATCGGGAGCAGAATACTTACCATCCGTGCGGCTCCCGGGCGCCTCCAGAGTGACGTCAGGCGCCCTACACGCATGGATCACGTGATCGCATGGATCACGTGATCCATGGGCATGGGGCGCCTGACGTCATTCAGAAGCGCCCGGAGCCGCACGGACTGTAAGTATACCACTCCCCGCTCCTCGCTCCTACTATGGCAACCAGGACTTTAATAGCGTCCTGGCTGCCATAGTAACCTGAAAGTATTCAAGACTGATCAGGATCCTGATCAGTCTTCTAATGCTTCAGGCGACTTTGCGCTCTGGACGGATCCGGCGGGACGGAAGTGCCTGCCGGATCCTCAGAACGCAAGTGTGAAAGGACCCTAAGGCATGTATATAGTTTTGTTTATTTCATTTATCTGACTTATAGTTATTGAAATATGTTTATAAGTAAATTTGTAAATAGTTTGTGAATGGACATTAATGAGTGGTTTGAGTGAAAAGAGGGGGGGGGGTGTAGGGTGGGAGTCTGGTCGGGTTAATTTTCTCTTTTTGAAATGTGCCTTGTATAGTTTTTGTTACGATTTATAATTAAAAGTAAAAAGTCCTGATAACCGTGGAAATGTTACCCAACAATCTAACTGACAAATTTAATAAATTTATTTGCCTGTCACATCTGTGGCACCAATAAAAGTGATTTTGTCTCACCAGAATCTAATCTTCGCTATTATTCTCGCCCGGCATAGTTTTCAGATTATATTTTTCTGCTCAACATCCGGCTCCTTAAACCCAAAGTAGATCCATATGACCGATGTTGCACCGGTCTTCTTTACGAGCACCTCCTCCCCCACGTGTAAGTTCCATGCTTTCGAGTCGAGTAAAATAGGCACAGCTTGATGACATCTAGGGCTGCAGCAAACAATTATTTTAGCAATCGAGTATTATTCGAGTACTCTAATTAGAAAAACCTTCTTAAACTAACGTATTACTAATTGCTTTTTAAACACTATTTTTATTTCTTACAGACTGCGGTATAGCAAATCATCAGCCCCATGCCATTGCCATCATCATCCATGTCTCCCCAGCCAGCGCCATCAGCCCCATGCCATTGCCATTTCCCATCAGCCCCATGCTATTGCCATTTGCCATCATCCATGTCCCCCAGCCAGCGCCATCAGCCCCATGCCATTGCCATCATCATCCATGTCCCCCAGCCAGAGCCATCAGCCCCATGCCATTGCCATCATTATCCATGTCCCCCAGCCAGCGCCCTCAGCCCCATGCCATTGCTATTTGCAATCATCCATGTCCCCCAGCCAGCGCTATCAGCTGAGAGAGTTCAGATGTAGCAGAGCCGAATGTGTTTGCCTGCCATATTAATGCTAAAACCTGCTGATGACCAAGATAAAGTTTGGAAGATTGTTCCTTGATGCAAGTTTTTGCCAAGTAAAGCTGTGTTCAACTATATACCAAAGTCTGGACTTCATTATCTAAGTTAATCACCTTTTTTGCATTGCTTCGGACTACAATGCTCAGGGATCCAAGGAGCGCCAGATAGGAGCACTGTGACACGTGCAAAAGACATCATACCTAAAGGGACATTCTAGGCTATCCTCTCACTACTTAGGCACTTCCTACACTGGGTTCCACTAACACCATCTACTTAAAGGGGACTCCATGTCCTCGTTGCAACTAGCGTCATGACTACTTGCTCTTTATTAGAGGGACATATATCGTAAAAACCTCTTAAGGGGCAATGGATACCCCAGGCGCCCACCAGTAGTCCATTGCAAATGTAGAGTTCCTTGCTATGAAAGACCAAGGGTCCATGCTTTACTGTTGTCTGGAGAATCTGTCACCTACCAGGAAAAGGCCAAGGCTTACAGAGGATCCTCCAGAAGAAAGGTGATCCTGCAGTTCCAAGTTCTGCCACGGAAGGTCACCAGGTGATCACAGATGAAGCTTCTGCTGGAGTTGCAGCTGCAGAGAGCACCAGAGCTAGCAGTGACAGCGATTATAATGTCGCACAGCTTAAAGAAGGACTTTTGCACTCAACTATGGGACCCAGGATGAACACTTCCAGCCCCTCCTGTAAGTGACCTTGTGCTGTGTGGAAAACTATCCATTGGACTACTGGAGCCACAACTTGGACTGAGGCTGAAGGGTGAGAACTTGTTGGCCCATTTGTTTGTTTTTGTTGCCCTGTGTTAGTCCTCACCCAGATGGTCATGCTTGCTTGTACTCCGCTCACCTTCAGGATCATCAAATGTCTCCAATTTGCACATGTCAGCGCCAAATTCCCTATTTTCCCCTTCTCAGGTTAAGTGGGAACCCAGCCTGCCTTACGGGTTCTCATTAAATTTGATAATGTTGTTCTACCTCATGTGGATTACAAATGACTTTGATATTTTTGCACTATTTTTGCAGTAATGTTTTGACATTTCCGCAATGTTCAAGCACTTTTGCCTATTGTATCGACTATATTTTGGGTACTGCAATGTGATCTATGCGCTTCTTGTATGGACTTTGGTAAAATAATATTGTTAGC
>JAKVIS010003977.1:0-15080 GCA_033119425.1 Bufotes viridis | reverse complement strand
ACAGAGAAGCTTCATCCTGTTAGGAGTTTCTCAGTAAAGGTCATTTTCCCCTGAAACAACTGCAAGTACTTAAAGGGATTACTATGGTTTTTAACAGATATGCTCACGTGAGCTTCTCACCTTCTGTATATCTTCCACACACCTCTTATTTTTATTTTTTTATTTGGGCTCTCCTAACCAGTTTTCACCATGTCAACATGTTGTTTCCATCCTGTATGTAGCACTTCTTGTTGCTATATCCAACCAGTCCTATGCATTTCTCTTTTTCTGCCACAGCTCCAGCACCGCCCCTAACAACACCCGGCTACTTTATAGCTCCACCCACCCAGATAGTTACATAGACACTCCCTATATCTGCCCCTAACAAAGCCCAGCTACTTTATAAGCTCCTCCCACCCAGATAGTTACATGGACACTCCTATCACTGCCCCTCAACAACGCCCGGCTACTTTATAGCTCCTCCCACCAAGATAGTTACATAGACACTCCACTACCACTGCCCCTAACAATGCCCAGCTACTTTATAGCTCCTCCCACCCAGATAGTTACATAGACACTCCCTATATCTGCCCCTAACAAAGCCCGGCTACTTTATAGCTCCTCCCACCCAGATAGTTACATAGACACTCCCCTATGATCTGTCTCAACAACGCCCGGCTACTTTATAGCTTCTCCCACCAGATAGTTACATAGACACTCCTCTATTACTGCCCCTAAAACGCCCGGCTACTTTATAGCTCCTCCCACCCAGATAGGGGCAGTGTCTATGTAACTAACAACACCCAGCTAGTTTATAGCTCCTCCCACCCAGCTAGTTACATAGACACTCCCCTATATCTGCCCCTAACAAAGCCCGGCTACTTTATAGCTTCTCCCCACCCAGATAGTTACATAGACACTCCACTACCACTGCCCCTAACAATGCCCAGCTAGTTTATAGCTCCTCCCACCCAGCTAGTTACATAGACACTCCCCTATATCTGCCCCTAACAAAGCCCGGCTACTTTATAGCTCCTCCCACCCAGCTAGTTACATAGACACTCCCCTATATCTGCCCCTAACAACGCCCGGCTGCTTTATAGCTTCTCCCCACCAGATAGTTACATAGACACTCCCTATTACTGCCCCTAAAAACGCCCGACAACTTTATAGCTCCTCTCACTCCAGATAGGGGCAGTGTCTATGTAACTAACAATACCCAGCTAGTTTATAGCTCCTCCCACCCAGATAGTTACATAGACACTCCCTATATCTGCCCCTAACAAAGCCCGGCTACTTTATAGCTTCTCCCACCAGATAGTTACATAGACACTCCACTACCACTGCCCCTAACAACGCCCGGCTACTTTATAGCACCTCCCACTCCAGATAGGGCAGTGTCTATGTAACTAACAACACCCAGCTAGTTTATAGCTCCTCCCACCCAGCTAGTTTATAGCTCCTTCCACCCAAAGCTTTACATAGACACTCCCCATCACTGCCCTTTGTTGCTGCTTTGACACATCTATGGACATAACATGACAGGAAATAAGAAAGAGCTGCATGAACATGGTCATATAACCTCAGCCCAGCACTCAAGATAGGAGCGATAGAGGTAAAAAATATACATTACAAAATCACAGCTACCTTCATAAATGATTATTTTTAAGGGATGTTGATGCAAACCAAAAACCTTTTAGGCCCAATTTGCACCTTTGCACCTAAAGCTGTCCAAAAACATTGTGGCTGCCTTTTAGCTCCCAATCGGACCTGTCATTTAATGTTCTGGACTCTAAACGTACTGAACTGCAAATCTGGTTGTTATGCAATGATGAATCCCCACAACTGTACTGCTGTATGTCTAGTCACTTGTCATTCAGTACTCTAGGAAATCTGGGCAACAATCCTTGTGGAAACTGTAAAGGGGCTATATTAGTTGCCACCTACTTACCCAGAAACAAACAAAAAAAATAGGTACAAAAGGACAACTTAATGTGGAAAACACCATTTATTATGTGGTCACGCTCGGTGTGGGAGGGAAACCCACACCGAACGTAGGAGGGAAAAAGACCTGAAACTAGGAAAGGATCAGGTCACCTCCTAGAGAAACCCTAATCAAAGTCCTGACTGACTACCAGTATGAACTGACCCCAGAGGTAGGTGAGTTTATACACAGAAACCTAAAGTCCTAGATCACCCTGCAGGACCTTAGCACTAATGTCAGGACTAGAGACAACCTGTTCCTCCAAATGGTAGGACGAACAGGAGTCTCCCTCAGGCCTAAGCACAAATGACAGGAAAAGAGCAACACAAGAAATCCCCAAACAATAAACAAAAGGGGAAGAAGATACTCAACTTCAAATGGCTATGGAAGCACAGCGAACTGAAGACTAAAGCTATAAACCCCACAGCATGGTGGGAGAAGCCACAATAAATAGGGAAGGTTTAATGACCACATAAGCAACACCTGAGGCCAGGTGTGTGGCCATTACCAGAAACAACACAGACACAAATTAATCCACATGGAACATGTCAGTTCAAACCACATGTTGCCAGTCTTACTGATCTCCTGGCACCTGTCACGGGAATGTCTGTGACATTATGTCTACATTGTAAAAGTGCAGAAGCCTATATTTGCTATATTGATTTGATATGTGTGGTAACAGTTTCTTGGGCCAGAAGCCCTTTTAGATCGACTGGTGTGGAATCCTGCCACCAGACATTAAAGGGGTTATCCAACCACTGAAATGTCCCCATATGCCCAGGCCCCACACAACTTACTTACCTCACTCCCCAGCACCCGTCACTACGGACGCCTGCACGGCCACCTTCTGCATCTCTCCCATCGCGCACATTTAAAAAATCTGGCGTTGGGGGTGGTTGGGGTTAGCCAACAGCAGGCGGTGATGGGGATGAGCCTCCCTAGCATCGAGGGGTGACGCTTAGGGAGGCTCGTCCTCGCCACTGATTAGTATATATATATATATATATATATATATATATACACATACATACACACACACACATACAGGGAGTGCAGAATTATTAGGCAAATTAGTATTTTGACCACATCATCCTCTTTTATGCATGTTGTCTTACTCCAAGCTGTATAGGCCTCGAAAGCCTACTACCAATTACATATTAGGTGATGTGCATCTCTGTAATGAGAAGGGTGTGGTCTAATGACATCAACACCCTATATCAGGTGTGCATAATTATTAGGCAACTTCCTTTCCTTTGGCAAAATGGGTCAAAAGAAGGACTTGACAGGCTCAGAAAAGTCTAAAATAGTGAGATATCTTGCAGAGGGATGCAGCACTCTTAAAATTGCAAAGCTTCTGAAGTGTGATCATCGAACAATCAAGCTGTTTCATTCAAAATAGTCAACAGGGTCGCAAGAAGCGTGTGGAAAACCAAGGCGCAAAATAACTGCCCATGAACTGAGAAAAGTCAAGCGTGCAGCTGCTAAGATCCCACTTGCCACCAGTTTGGCCATATTTCAGAGCTGCAACATCACTGGAGTGCCCAAAAGCACAAGGTGTGCAATACTCAGAGACATGGCCAAGGTAAGAAAGGCTGAAAGACGACCACCACTGAACAAGACACACAAGCTGAAACGTCAAGACTGGGCCAAGAAATATCTCAAGACTCAAGATTTTCTAAGGTTTTATGGACTGATGAAATGAGAGTGAGTCTTGATGGGCCAGGATGGATGGGCCCGTGGCTGGATTGGTAAAGGGCAGAGAGCTCCAGTCCGACTCAGACGCCAGCAAGGTGGAGGTGGAGTACTGGTTTGGGCTGGTATCATCAAAGATGAGCTTGTGGGGCCTTTTCGGGTTGAGGATGGAGTCAAGCTCAACTCCCAGTCCTACTGCCAGTTTCTGGAAGACACCTTCTTCAAGCAGTGGTACAGGAAGAAGTCTGCATCCTTCAAGAAAAACATGATTTTCATGCAGGACAATGCTCCATCACACGCGTCCAAGTACTCCACAGCGTGGCTGGCAAGAAAGGGTATAAAAGAAGAAAATCTAATGACATGGCCTCCTTGTTCACCTGATCTGAACCCCATTGAGAACCTGTGGTCCATCATCAAATGTGAGATTTACAAGGAGGGAAAACAGTACACCTCTCTGAACAGTGTCTGGGAGGCTGTGGTTGCTGCTGCACGCAATGTTGATGGTGAACAGATCAAAACACTGACAGAATCCATGGATGGCAGGCTTTTGAGTGTCCTTGCAAAGAAAGGTGGCTATATTGGTCACTGGTTTGTTTTTGTTTTGTTTTTTGAATGTCAGAAATGTATATTTGTGAATGTTGAGATGTTATATTGGTTTCACTGGTAAAAATAAATAATTGAAATGGGTATATATTTGTTTTTTGTTGTTGCCTAATAATTATGCACAGTAATAGTCACCTGCACACACAGATATCCCCCTAAAATAGCTAAAACTAAAAACAAACTAAAAACTACTCCGAAAATATTCAGCTTTGATATTAATGAGTTTTTGGGTTCATTGAGAACATGGTTGTTGAATAATAAAATTAATCCTCAAAAATACAACTTGCCTAATAATTCTGCACTCCCTGTATATATATATATATAAACTACATCTGCGGAACAACCTAATAAACAGCCCAGTCAGGATATGTGGGGAAAAGGGATGAATTTAGAACAGAAATGTATTCTCCAAATGTGTTCTCAATTATAGTTTGCTTTAAAAAAAAAAAAAAGCAGCATATGCAGATCTTTCCTGAAACACACTACGACACACCCAGGTTTAAAGGCTTTTAGAATGACATCACTTCACTTCTGTTACAGGGGTGGACAAAGCCAGGACCCTTTCACATTCAGACATTGGGGAAGATGTGTCCTCATCACGTGCTAACGTACTGTACAAAAAAATGTATAAAACTGTATGGGGAGGAATTGATCAATGAACGGTGTGTAGCATCCAACACCAGGATAAATAAAGTAAATCTGTCAAAGTCTAAAAAAACAAACAAAAAAACCCAGATCAGACTTGGTATTGTCTTCTTACGCTTTCCAGCACTTTTCTAAATAGAAAAGTGTCAGAAATCCTTGCCAAAGGAGATGCACTTTTTCCAACATGTGTAGCCTTCAGTGCACCAGAAAATTGGTGTAATAACACTGATTAATCTGATTGTTAACCTTGTAAGTCATGATTACAGAGCAGTGTAAAAGAGACCTTTAAACCAAAACTTGAGATTTTCTTCAAGTTATCACTTCTGACTTTTTTGCTACAAAATTGGTGTGTTAATTATACAATTAAAGCTTGCAGAATAGAAGCACCGCCAGGGAGAGTACAATGGTTTCTGCCATTTGAAATCTCAGATATACAGTAAGAGTCGGAATCAGCACTTACCCAGGAAACCGGTGTTCTGGCTTATTCCTTTCTGGACGTTCTGAAACAGAGATTTAAATGGAGATATTTAGTGTAAATAATAAAAAAAACACCATATAAAATTCTGGTACAAAGCTGAAACTAGGATTGGAATCAATAAACGTAACTTTACGATCCATTCTTATTTTGGCTTAAATGGTCACTGTAGTTTTAACAAACTTTGCATAAAGTACAGGTGAATATAAGAAAATGTCTCTAATATATCTTTTCAGAGAAAAATGCTTCTTTCTACACTTATGAGGCTCCTTTCTTCACCCTTCCTCCTAACTGTTCACTGACTGAATTCACTGCTAAAACCATCTGGGGAGAGGAGACAGACTTTCTGCTTAGGCCCCTTCACATTAGCTGTTTTGTTTTCCGTCCTAGAGATCCGCCGTCGGGGCTCTAGGACGGAAAGATACTGATCAGGATTTATCCTAATGCATTCTGAATGGAGAGAAATCTGTTCAGGATGCATCAGGATGTCTTCCATTCAGTATGTGAACGTTTTGAAGTTGAGAAAACCACAGCATGCCGCGGATTTGTCTCCTGTCCCAAAATCCGGAAGACATGCTGTAACGCTGATCCGGAATTAATGCCCATTGAAGTGCATTAACCGAATTCAGCAAAACGTCGCTTTCGGCGCATCGCCGGATCCGACGCTTAGCTCTGGCGCATGCGCTGCAGCAGTCTCCGATCGGGGCCCCAGTGTAAGCTGGGGCTCCGATTGGTTACCATGGCAGCCAGGACGCTACTGAGCTTTGGCTGCCATGGTAGTAGCCCACAGCAGTGTACTTACCTGCGCTGCGGCCTTCAGGCGCTCCTTCATAACATCACAGGTCCGGGCGGCGCATTGATCTATGCGCCGCGGGGACCTGTGACGCCATGAAGGAGCGCCTGGCAGCCGCAGCGCAGGTAAGTACACTGCTGCGAGTACTTACCATGGCAGCCAGGACGTCCAGTATGGTTCCATGGTTACCTGAAAGCATTTTGAAGACTGATCAGTCTTCAATATGCTTTCAGTTATCTTAGCGCTGTGACGGATTCGGCGGGCATTTACGGACAACGGAAGTCCCCACCGAATCCTCACAACACAAATGTGAAAGAGCCTTTACTAAGGTGTTAAATTACATGCTGCCTATAGAGGTCTATGGAAGAGAAGCAGAGATACACACAGAGATGCTGCTGCTGTTTTACTATCTCACAGCTACTGAATTCACATCTATACTAGTCAGTACTTCTCTATAATGTCTTCAATACTGCTGGCGTTTTCTTTGTATGAGAGCTAGTGATAGGGGAGCAGAATCTCTTCTTCTTTATGTGGGCTGTGTATGCAAGACACCATAGCAGTTAGGCTCAGGGAGAAATGACAATTAGAGAACTCGTATACTTCACCTTACTTATACTGCCATAGTGAGAACAACATTATGATCACATATAGTGCACACAAAGTGCAACATTTCAACTTAAATCACTTCAAATCTTTCTCCAGCAGCTTATGTGTTACAGCCTGTATTATAGTCTAGAACTGTAGTCACAATTCTGCTAGCTTTAGAGCTGAAATCAGCTAGCATTGGATCAACATGTTTGCATATGTTAGGCTGCATTCACATGACCAAGAGCGGTCTGTGACGGCCACCTTTCTCAGAGCGACTGCTGCTCAAGAGCCGAACTCCCCACATAATAGTAATCTATGATATGGTGAGTTCCAGCCCAACTGTGGGTCTTCTGTCCCATACTGAAATACTGAAATTATGCTGAGTACACATAGCCATGTGAATGCAGCCTTACGCTAAGAGTTTGCATTGTAGGAGTTGTAGTCTTTACAGATGACACTATCTGATTTAGGCCTTATTCAGAAGGCCATTCCGATTTCTGTCCACAAAACATTGTGCATCTGTTTTTTTCCGGAACAGTTTACTTGAGTAGTGAGTGCATATTGTAAGTGTGAATTGCAAAAAATATTTTTGGGCTAGAAGAGGTAGATTTATTTAATACGTTTTATTTGTACAATCTCAAATACATCATAAACACAGAAAAACAACACGTCAATATGCCCCTTTTTTTACCCAATAGGAGACAGAGGAGAGACCAGAAAGAAAGAAGAAGAAAAAAAAAAACACCTTTACAATTAATCCTATTTTCACTCAAACTTATATTTTAAGCCAGTGATTCCATTCTTGAACAAAACAGTTCTTCATCCCCCTATTGTTATATATTATCCTTTCCATTTTTATCATGTTATTCACAGATATCTTCCATTCATTCACAGAACGCTGGTCTTTTTCCATCCATGTTCTCAAAATAAGCAATTTTGCCTGAAACAGCAGTTTACAGAGTACTTTTTTCACCACCTTCCGCAGACCCAAATGTATTGTGCCCCCCAATATACAAGCCACAGGGTCACCGTGTATTTGTACTCCTAAAGCTTTATCAATAACCGCTGCTATTTCAGACCAATATCTAAATAACTTGGGACATCTTCATATTAAATGAACCAGACCTGCCTGTTCTTCACCACATCTTGGAAACTCATCTGTAGCTCTTAAGCCCATTTTTTTAAATAGAGAAGGTGGACGATGTAACCTATGTATAAGAAAGAACTGAGAAACCCTGTGTGAGGCCCTTAATGACACCAAAGGCTTATTACTTAATACATCTTTCCATTTATCATCTGTCAAACCATCATCTCTTTTCCATTTTTCTGTAGCTACTATTTTTATCCTTATTTGTAATTCCCTCATTAATATTTTATATCTCCTTGAAATACTACCTTTAACTTTTCTATTCCCGAGAAAGTGATTAATATTCTCAGGAGGGGCTTTTTTATATTTCTCCAGGTCAACTGGGGAATAAATCCCGTTTAATCTACCTTTATTATTATTTTTGATAGTCTATCTGCCAAAATTTTAGCTAATATTTTTCCTTTCCAGCCTTGGGAATTAGAACAATATTAGCTTCTATCAGGCAACTTTCCTGTCCTTAAAGTCTCACACAGGGTTTCCCTTAGTTCTGGTAGGAGTATTTGACTAAAATCCTTGTATATCTCAAATGGTAGTCCGTCTCCCTGGCACTTTCCTATCCCTGACGAATCTCAGAGCCCTTACTAGCTCTTCCAACTGTATTTCTTTTTCCAATTGTTCTCTTTGAGTTGCTGTCAATTTCTTAAGAGACACTCCATTCACATATTGACATAATTCCTTCCTCTCATAGAGTATTTTTGCTTTATATAGGTCTTGATAATAAGCCCCAAAAACCTCACTTATCTGATCTGGGGTTTTTACAATCTGGCCCTTATTATTTCTTATTGCCCCTGTAAGAGGGCGCAAGGTGCCGCCATGGACGGAAGATACGTGTCACCGAGGTTCCTGGCCTCGGTGAGGTGAGAGCCGGGTTTTATGTGTCAGCAGCAGCTAGTGCTGCTTGACATTGATAGTTAGTTTGGCTGCAAAGCCAATCCGGCCGGCTCTTACTGGGAGTAGGCAAAGAGTTGGGTGGGTGCCTACTCCCCACGGTCCAGGCCGGACTTTGCTGGGCTTTTTAAAGCCAGCCACATCAGCAGGTGGGGCTGTGATTGTCCTGGAGCTGCTGCTAGTGTTGTGTTGCTCTCTGGGCTGGAAGGATGAGACCAGCAAGGAGTCGTGCAGTCGTCCTGGAAGCCTGAAGGTGGATTATCCTGCGGCTGGGCCGACCGCCAGGTGCGAACGCCGCACCTAAACATCTCACAGGTGATTGAACCTGGTTTTGGACTCTTTGGTTTTGCTTTTTTGTGTTTGCTGAGTGTGAATTAACACCAAGAGACTGTTTATCGCTTATTTTGTGCAAAGTGTGAATAAACACTGTTTATTGCACTTTCTGGACTTCTTGTTTTGCCTCTGTACTGCACCCGCACTGCTATCTACCAGAGCGACTCCCCACATTTGGTGTCGGATGCGGGCATGCGCAGTGAGGCTGGCGTAAACGCCGAAGTTTTTTCCAAAGTGAATGTCATATGTCAAGCCGGCAAAGTTTCAACACGTGAACTTTGACAAGATGGAGGCAGTTGTAAAGGCTCTCGTGGAGGCCAATTTACAGCAGCGGGAGGCCAACAAGCAGCAGCAGGAGACAAACCAGCTGCTGTTGCAACATGTAATGGCTTTGCAAGCGACTGGAGCCTCTCACCGTGCCCATGATGCCCGGAAAGCGGTCCGTGCAGCAATTCCCAAGATGACCCCGAGGATGATGCCGAGACCTACCTGGCAGTCTTCGAAAAAGTGGCCGTGAGGGAGAAGCTGCCCCGTGACCAGTGGGCTGAGGTGGTCGCCCGCTCCTGGCTTCCGGACCCCAGCAGGTGTTTTTCGACTTGTCGGACGCACTGCCGCCGATTATGACACAGTGAAAGGAGAGATCCTAGCCAGACTGGGGGTGAACGTGCTGGTCCGCGCTCAAAGAGTCCACCAGTGGGACTTTAAAACAACTGAACCTGCTAGGCCGCAGTACTACGATCTGCTGCACAGGCTGCAAAAGTGGCTGCAGCCTGATCTACTAAGTCCTACTGCCATGCTGGATCGACTGTTGGCGGACATCTTTGGAGGGCCCTGCCTTATCCCCTCCAGCACTGGGTCGGCCAGGCGTCTCCGGTAAGTGCCCTGGAGATGGTCGACCTGGTGGAGCGTTACGAGGCCACCAGAAACCTGCAGGGGAGTCTTGCTGGGAAGGGGCCAGTCAAACCCCGGAGGCCTCCACCCCAGTTCCGACGACCGCGACAGAGAGACCTGCACGGAATGTATCCCCTGCGGATCCGCCTCCTGTGGTATGCTGGAGGTGTCAGGAGCCAGGCCACATCAGGGCCGACTGTCCGCATCAGGGTGAGCCGATGGATGTGAACTACGGGTATCGCCACTCCCTGTATGCACGGAAGCTGTGTGCAACTGGCACCCGTGAGGGGCAGGACAATAACCACCTGTGTCAGGTAGCGGTGGGAGATTCTCTGGCGGTGGCCCTGCTGGACTCTGGGAGTTTAGTCTCCTGGTAAGAGCGGCCCTAGTACGGCCTGCGGAGTATACCGCCGTAAAGTCGGGGTCCTATGCATTCACGGAGACTTAAAAGACTACCCCACTGCATTAGTGACTTTGTCCACAGCTGCTGGTAAGTGGACCCACGAGGTGGCTGTCGCTACCACACTCCCACATGAACTGATACTCTGGGAGGGACTTCCAGGTTTCCCGGCGCTGTGGCCGGCTATAAAAGTGTCGGATGGGCCCGAGACAGGGGTAACCCTAGTAGAGTGGCCTGATACCACTGGAAGGCCAGAACCCTGGGAGCCCGAATCTGAAGGGCCAGCGGTAGGGGTGACCACTGCTCCAGCGGTAGAGGGGGAGACAACCCCACTGAGTGTAATGGTGGGAGACACGGAGGACTTGCCACCGGGACCTGAGTTGGCAGACCTCAATGTCTCCGGGGAAAATTTTGGGACCGCACAACACCGGACCAAACCCTAACCAGGGCCTGGGAAAGTGTGGTAATGATTGACGGTAAACCCCAGAAACCTGGGGCTGAATTAATGTTTCCACGATTTATTATTCTTCAGGATATGTTGTATCGGGTGAACCAAATCCGAGGTGAGCCAGTTGAACAGTTGGTGGTGCCCACCGCATATCGCAAGCTTGTTATGGAGCTTGCCCACCAACATGTTCTTGGGGGACACATGGGTGGCAGAAAACGCAGGACCGCGTACTACAGCGATTTTACTGGCCCGGTTTGTTTAAGGAAGTAGAGGAGTTCTGTAAGTCCTGTCCGACCTGTCAGGTAAATAGCCCCCAGCCGCATTACAGAAGTCCCCTGGTCCCTCTCCCAATAATTGAGGTCCCATTCGAGCGTATTGCCATGGATCTGGTCGGACCTGCATCGAAGTCTGCTAGGGGTCACCAACATATCCTGGTGATTCTGGACTATGCTACTCGATATCCAGAGGCGGTGCCTCTTCGACACACATCGGCTAGGCTCATTGCAAAGGAGTTAATGGAGATGTTTACCCGGGTGGGCCTACCTAAGGAGGTTCTGACGGACCAAGGGACCCCTTTTATGTCTAAGATTATGAGGGAATTGTGTAAACTGTTGCATATAAAGCAATTATGGACGCCCGCTTACCATCCGCAAACGGACGGCCTGGTGGAAAGATTTAACCAAACTTTAAAAAATATGCTAAAAAGGGTGGTGTCCCGAGATGGGAAGGACTGGGATCTGCTTCTGCCCTATCTCATGTTTGCAGTGCGAGAAGTGCCCCAGGCCTCTACTGGGTTCTCACCCTTCGAACTGCTTTATGGCAGACGCCCACGGGGCCTGTTGGACATCGCTAAGGAAGCGTGGGAACAACAGCCCGTCCCCACAAAAGCGTAATTGAATATGTTACCCAGATGCAGGAACGTATGGAGAGGGTGTTACCGCTGGTCCGGGAGCATATGGAGGCAGCCCAACAGGCCCAAAGTAGAGTCTATAATCGTCAGGCTCGGGTACGAGACTTTAATCCCGGAGACCGAAGTTTTAGTTCTGGTACCCACCCTTGACAGTAAATTTCTAGCTAGGTGGCAGGGGCCCTATGAAGTGCTCGAGAAAGTGGGGAAGTAAATTACAAGGTGCACCAGCCAGGCGGCGGAAGCCGGAGCAGGTGTATCATGTGAATTTGCTGAAGCCATGGAAGGATAGGAACTCGTCCAGCGATGACAGCCCTCGGCCAGGGCTTCTAGGTGAGAAGGAACCAGCCCCTCACCTCGAAGTCCGGGAAGCAGCAGCCACCGTAAAAATTTCAGATAGCCTATCCTCCAAACAGGTCCAGGAAGTTAAGGAGTTCATTAGTCGGAACACGGATGTGTTCTCGGACCTCCTGGGCGCACATCCCTAATCCAGCATGACATTATCACTGAGCCTCAGGCCAAAGTCCGGTTAAAGCCGTATCGGGTACCCGAGGCTCGGCGACAAGCCATTGTGAAGGAAGTGCAGCTGATGCTCCAGTTAGGTGTCATTGAGGAGTCAAAAGTGATTGGGCCAGTCCGATAGTCTTAATACCTAAGCCGGACGGGACATTGAGGTTCTGTAACGATTTCCGCAAGCTGAATGAGGTGTCCAAGTTTGACGATATCCCATGCCGAGGGTGGATGAGCTCATTGAAAAATTGGGCCAAGCCAGGTATTTTTCTGTCTTGGACCTCACCAAAGGGTACTGGCAGGTACCCTTAACGGAGGCTGCCAAGGAAAAACTGCTTTTATCACACCGGAGGGGTTGTATCAGTACAAGGTATTACCCTTTGGTCTACATGGCGCCCGCCACGTTTCAAAGGCTTATGGATATTGTGCTTCGTCCACATCGACGGTACGCCTCAGCGTATCTGGATGATATCATTGTCCATAGCACCGACTGGGAGAGTCACCTACCGAAGGTACAGGCCGTAGTGGACTCCCTTAGGAAAGCTGGCTTAACTGCTAACCCAAAAAGTGTGTGATAGGGTTAGAAGAGACCAAATACCTAGGGTATGTCATTGGGCGGGGGTGGTCAAACCTCAGGTAAACAAAATTGAGGCAATTAAGAATTGGCCCCGACCTGTCACTACGCGGCAAGTAAAATCATTCCTGGGCATGGTGGGATACTACATGAGGTTTATTCCCAACTTCGCTACAATTGCTGCTCCATTGACAAGCCTTTTAAAGGGACGCAGGTCAGTGTCGATCCAGTGGAATGAGCAGGCGGATAAGGCTTTCTCTGCTCTGAAGTCGGCCCTGTGTGGGTCCCCGGTTTTGGTGACGCCCGACTTCAAGAGAGAGTTTGTGGTACAGACCGATGCCTCTGAAGTGGGCCTCGGGGCTGTACTCTCTCAGGAAATCAATGGGGAGGAGCATCCCGTGGTTTTCCTGAGTCGCAAACTCACCCCAGCCGAAACCAGGTACAGTATAGTGGAGAGAGAGTGCCTGGCCATCAAGTGGGCACTAGAGTCTCTCCGCTATTATCTGCTAGGGAGAAAGCCCGTCTGGTGACCGACCATTCCCTCTAAAGTGGATGTGCCAGGCGAAAGACAGGAATGCTCGGGTCACCAGATGGTTCTTGTCTCTGCAGAACTTCAAGTTCACAGTGGAACACAGGGCAGGCCGCTACAAGGAAATGCGGATGCACTGTCTCGAGTACAGTGTTTGGCGTGTGTTCACCCTGTCGGGTTGAACAAAGGGGGAGGTATGTAAGAGGGCGCAAGGTGCCGCTCATGGACGGAAGATACGTGTCACCGAGGTTCCTGGCCTCGGTGAGGTGAGAGCCGGGTTTTATGTGTCAGCAGCAGCTAGTGCTGCTTGACATTGATAGTTAGTTTGGCTGCAAAGCCAATCCGGGCCGGCTCTTACTGGGAGTAGGCAAAGAGTTGGGTGGGTGCCTACTCCCCACGGTCCAGGCCGGACTTTGCTGGGCTTTTTAAAGCCAGCCACATCAGCAGGTGGGGCTGTGATTGTCCTGGAGCTGCTGCTAGTGTTGTGTTGCTCTCTGGGCTGGAAGGATGAGACCAGCAAGGAGTCGTGCAGTCGTCCTGGAAGCCTGAAGGTGGATTATCCTGCGGCTGGGCCGACCGCCAGGTGCGAACGCGCACCTAAACATCTCACAGGTGATTGAACCTGGTTTTGGACTCTTTGGTTTTGCTTTTTGTGTTTGCTGAGTGTGAATTAACACCAAGAGACTGTTTATCGCTTATTTTGTGCAAAGTGTGAATAAAACACTGTTTATTGCACTTTCTGGACTTCTTGTTTTGCCTCTGTACTGCACCCGCACTGCTATCTACCAGAGCGACTCCCCACACCCCTCTGAAAGAACTTATTCCCTGGAAAAACAATGCTGTTTGAGATTTTTCCATATATATATCTTTAACTCTCCCTTGTTCTTCCTCCCATTATTTGAGCTTTTCTAATGAGGGATCATCCGCGCAACTCACTTTTGCTTCTTCTAACTTCTGGTCTGCTATCTTAGTTTTTTCTTTTGCTTTTTTTTCCCAATAATTCACTTTATTGAACAAAACTCCTCTCAAAAAAGCCTTTGCCGCATCCCATATCACTTATTTATTACTTGAATCTTTATTAACCTGAAAAAAGACCTTCAATTCTTCCTTAATTTCATCCTTATCTTTTAACAGAGTTAACTCAGAGGATTAAACTTAAATAATAAAGGGCCCTTCTTGGCCATGAGATCAATCTCTATAACAACAGAGCAATGGTCTGATAGTACGCCCATCATTACTATACAGAATAGATACTTAAATGGGGTCCAAAGCCTTTTTATTTTAATTTTTTTTTTAAAATTATGCTAGTTTTCTCCTGAAAGCAGCCTGCTGTGTAAAGAATGGGGGTTCTCATTCTATATGTATGCCACTAGTATATAAGATGTACTAATTTTCAAAAAACTTGACTGTTATTAAATGAAAATGTGTCCGTGAAGAAACAATGCAACCATTGAATGTAGTTATGACAGCCAGAGTCAAAGCCTCCATTCTTTACACTGCAGGCTGCATCCAGAGTTCGAACTAAATAGTCTGATAGGGCCATAGGAACATATTTTAATTTTATTATATTTTTCCAACAATTTTCTATTTCCCAGGATCATATCTATCCTTGACCAAGTTTGATGTGTTTTTAAGTAACAGGAGAAAATTCTTCCGGATTTAATAAACGCCAAACATCACCCAACCAAATTACG
>JAKVIS010003976.1:0-15050 GCA_033119425.1 Bufotes viridis | reverse complement strand
TAGCTTTTTCATCGAGCCACTATGTATGTTTGGTGATGCTAAAGTCCTGGCTGCCATGGTAAAGTGTAGTGGGGAGCGGGGAGCAGTATACTGGCCATCCGCGCGGCTCCCGGGCGCTCCAGAGTGACGACAGGGCGCCCTACACGCATGGATCACGTGATCGCATGGATCACGTGATCCATCCGCATGGGGAGCTCTGGACGTGACTCTGGAGCGCCCGGGCACGCCACGGGTGGTAAGTATACTGCCTCCTCCGCCTCCCCACTACTACTATGGCAACCAGGACTTTGGCAGAAGGCCCTGGCTGCCAGTAATACTGAAAGCATATTGAAGACTGATCCGTCTTCAAATGCTTTCAGGTCACTTGCGTTGTTACGGATCCGGCGGGCACTTCCGGCAAATGGAGTACACGACGGATCCAGGACAACGCAAGTGTGAAAGAGGCCTTAGATATGTGTTTGAACAGGAGATTTACAGAGCATTTGGAAAATCTTCAGACCTTTAGCTTTTTTCACATTTTGTTGTGTTGCGGACTCGTGCTGAAATAAAAATAATTCATGTTTTTTCTCATCAATTTGCACTAAATTCCCCTTAATAAAAATAAAAACAGAATTTAAGAAATGCTTGCAAATTTATTAAAAAGGAAAACGAAAATTTTCCATGGACATAAGTATTCAGACCTTTCGCTATGACACCTTTTGTTCTGGGGGCTCCCATTTCTGCTGATGAACTTTGAGATGTTTCTATACCTTCATTGAAGTTCACCTATGGTAAATTCAGTTGATTGTGGCATGATTTGGAAATATACAGCCCCTGTCTATATACGGTCTCACAGCAGACAAGGCATATCAGAGCAAAAACCAAGCCAAGGGAAGGAAAGAAGTACCTATAAAGCTCAGATCAGAGACAGGATTGTGTAGAGGTACAACTCTGGAGAAGGGTACAAAAATGATTGCTGCATTGAAAGTTCCCAGGAGCACAGTGGCCTCCATAAATTGGTAGAAGTTTGAAACAACCAGGACTCTTTTCTAGAGGTGGCTGTCCCACCAAACTACATTAATCAGAGAAGGGCCTTGGTAAGTGAAGTACTCAATAATCCTATGGTTACTCTGGTTGAGCTCCAATAATCCTGTGTACAGATGGGGAGAAGGTCCTGACGGTCAACCATCACTGTAGTATTCACACACCGTGTAGTATGAAAGATTCCCCTATAAAGATTTTAAAAATCACAGTGACAAAAACATAAAAATCTCACTGATGGAGCTATACAAATTTTAGCTATAAGGCCCTATGAAGTCTGTGTACCGCACTCAGAAGGGGCTTTGGCATTGAAATTGTATGATATTCACATTCAACTTTTTATGTTTTTTAAAGATTCAGAATGTGCTTAAAGAGCTTCTGTCAGCAGATATATACTTGAAAGTGGCTGACCTGTTGCAAATGCACTTGACAGCTGAAGGCATCTGTGTTGGTCCCATATTCATAGTGCCCGCATACTGAGAAAAATGCTTGTTTTAATAAATGCAAATGAGCCTCTAGGAGCAACGGGCGTTTCATTACACCTAGAGGCTCTGCTCTCTGTGCAACTGTAGTGCCCTCTCCATTTTGATTGACAGGGCCAGGCATGATAATTTCCGCTGCCTGGCCCTGTCAATGAAAGTGGAGAGGGCACTACAGTGCAGAGAGCAGAGGCCTCTAGGTGTATTGGAAACGCCCCATTGCTCCTAGAGGCTCATTTGCATGTGAAAGCATCATTTTTCTCAGCAATGCGGGCACATAATGAACATGGGACCAACACAGATGCCTTCAGCTGCAAAGTGCACATGTAACAGGTCAGCCAGTGTCATCAGGTACAAAACTGCTGACAGATGCCCTTCAAAAGAAGT
Source organism: Bufotes viridis (assembly GCA_033119425.1). NCBI lineage: Eukaryota > Metazoa > Chordata > Amphibia > Anura > Bufonidae > Bufotes > Bufotes viridis. The sequence continues at coordinate 13,164 of JAKVIS010003976.1, read as the reverse complement.
TATGTTCACTTTCCTGTGTCTAGAGGAACATAAAGAAAGCACAGACTGGTGGAGACCCAAGAAGTATCAGATCACAATTCTTACCCCTTTTTATTAATAAATTTAAAAAATTGACAGGACAGACAAGCCCTTTTATTTTAAAGGAACACTCTACACACATTTTTATTCTCTGGCCTAGTAGGAAAGGTATGGGTAAGTTGCTAATAAAGGCAACTTCTCTTACTAGTGACTGTATTTAAGAGAAACATAGAAACATAGAATGTGTCGGCAGATAAGAAACCATTTGGCCCATCTAGTCTGCCCAATATGCTGAATACTATGGATAGCCCCAGGCCCTATCTTATATGAAGGATGGCCTTATGCCTATCCCATGCATGCTTAAACTCCTTCACTGTATTTGCAGCTACCACTTCTGCAGGAAGGCTATTCCATGCGTCCACTACTCTCTCAGTAAAGTAATTCTTCCTGATATTACTTTTTAAACCTTTGCCCCTCTAATTTAAAACTATGTCCTCTTGTAGCAGTTTTTCTTCTTTAAATATTCTCTCCTCTTTTACCGTGATGATTCCCTTTATGTATTTAAAAGTTTCTATCATATCCCCTCTGTCTCTTCTTGCTTCAAGCCATACATGTTAAGGTCCTTTAACCTTTCCTGGTAAGTTTTGTCCTGCAATCCATGTACTAGTTTAGTAGCTCTTCCTCTGAATATCCTTCTGCAGATATGGTCTCCAGTACTGCACACAATACTCCAAATGAGGTCTCACTAGTGCTCTGTAGAGCGGCACGAGCACCTCCCTCTTTCTACTGTTAATGCCTCTCCTATACACCCAAGCATTCTGCTGGCATTACCTGCTGCTCTCTGACATTGTCTGCCCACCTTTAGGTCGTCTGATATAATGACCCCTAAATCCCTTTCCTCAGATACTGAGGTTAGTACTGTATCACTGATTTTATATTCTGCTCTTGGGTTTTTACGCCCCAGGTGCATTATCTTGCACTTATCGACATTAAATTTTAGTTGCCAGATTTTTGACCATTCCTCTAGTTTTCCTAAATCCTTTTCCATTTGGTGTATCCCTCCAGGAACATCAACCCTGTTACAAATCTTTGTGTCATCAGCAAAAGACACACCTTACCATTGAGGCCTTCTGCAATTTCGCTGATAAAGATATTAAAACAATATGGGTCCCAGAACAGATCCCTGAGGTACCCCACTGGTAACAATACCATGGTCTGAATATACCCATTGACTACAACCCTCTGTTTTCTGTCCTTCAGCCACTGCCTAATCCATTCAACAATATGTGAGCCCAAGCTCAAAGACTGCAGTTTATTGATAAGCCTTCTATGTGGGACAGTATCAAATGCCTTACTAAAGTCCAGATAAGCGATGTCTACTGCACCTCCGCCATCTATTATTTTAGTCACCCAATCAAAAAGTCAATAAGATTAGTTTGACATGATCTCCTGAAGTAAACCCATGCTGTTTTTTATCAATCAACCCATGGGTTTTTAGATGTTCCACAATCCTCTCCTTGAGTATGGTTTCCATTAATTTCCCCACTATTGATGTCAGGCTTACTGGCCTATAGTTGCCCGATTCCTCTACTACCTTTCTTGTGAATTGGCACAACGTTTGCCAACTTCCAATCTTCTGGGACGACACCTGTTACCAGTGATTGGTTAAATAAATCTGTTAATGGTTTTGCTAGTACACCTCTAAGCTCTTTTAATAGCTTTAGGTGTATCCCATCAGGCCCCTGTGATTTAGTTTGTATTAATTTTAGACAGCTGACTTAGAACCTCTTCCTCTGTAAAGTGTAAGAGGGTGCAAGGTATCATATGCGATGGCAGGTACGTGTCACCGAGGTTGCTGGCCTCGGTGAGGTGAGAGCCGGGTTTTTGTCTGCAGCAGCTAGTGCTGCTAGACTCTGTGACTTAGTTTGGCTGCAAAGCTAATCCGGGCCGGCTCTACTGGGAGTAGGTAAAGTGTAGGGTGGGTGCCTACTCCCCACGGTCCAGGCCGGACTTTATCCGGCCCCTTTAAAAGGCAGCCTCCTTAGCAGCTGGGGAGGTGATTATCCTGAGCTGCTAACAGGGCTGAGGAGTTCTCTGTCCTGGAGGAAAGAGCTCAGCAAGGAGGTGTTTTGTTCCTGGCTACCTGAAGCTGGATTCTCCTGCGGCGGGCCGACAGCGTGGTGCGAACCTGCACCTACACCTCCCAGGTGACTGAACCTGTGTTGGCCTGTTTTGCTTTGCCTCCTTGTGTCTGGCCTGTGTGAATTACCACCAAGAGACTGTTTCTGTTTATTTTTGTGTCAGTGTGAATAAAACACTGTTTGTTGCACAATTCTGGACTCCTTGTTTTGCCTCGGTACTGCACCCGCACCGCTATCTACCAGAGCGACTCCCCACATTTGGTGGAGGATGCGGGCATGCGCTAGTGAGGCTGGCGTGAACGTCGAACTTTGTTTTTAGTGCGGAGCAAAAGTGAATGTCCTATATTAGGCCGGCAAAGTTGCAGCCTGTGATCTCTGGCAACATGGAGGCTGCTGTGAAGGCCTCGTAGAAGCTGAACGTGCAGCAGCGGGAGACCAACCAGTTACTGCTACAACATGTGATGGCATTACAGGCGGCAGGAGCGTCCCACCACGTCCATGATGCTCGGAAAGCGGTCCGATGCGGCGATCCCAAAGATGACCCCGCAGGCAGACGTGGAGACATAAAGACGTAAATATGGGTCACAATCAAACCATTTTTGTTACGACTAAGGACTAGATTGTCCGAAACGCGTAAACTACCAGCCACTGTGTGAACAAGAGTGTATAATCGGGCCCGAATAAAGGAAGTTTTTACTGCAAAATTAGGTGCCGGAACCATTCCATTTTTTCTTCCGATTGCTGCAAGCTCTTCTCTTGAGGCTCCGAGCACCGGGGATATGGCTGTCCTGGATGGGTGAGCTGGACTTCTTGCATTTGTGACGTGGAGACATACCTAGCGGTCTTTGAGAAGGTCGCCGTGAGGGAAAAGTTACCCGTGACCAGTGGGCCGAGGTGGTTGCTCGCTCCTGGCATCCGGACCCCAGCAAGTTTTTTTGATTTGGCAGACGACCAGGCTGCTGACTATCCCACGGTGAAGGGGAGATCCTGGCCAGACTGGGGGTAAACGTGTTGGTCCGGGCTCAGCGGGTCCACCAGTGGGACTTTAAAGTGGCTGAACCCGCCAGGCCGCAGTACTATGAGTTGCTGCACAGGTTGCAAAAATGGCTGCAGCCTGAGGTTCTAAGTCCGACTGCTATGCTGGACCGGCTGCTGGCTGACATGTTTTGGAGGGCCTTGCCTTACCCCTTCAACACTGGATCGGCCAGGTATCCCCCACCAATGCCCTTGAGATGGTCGACCTGGTGGAGCGATATGAGGCCACCAGAAACCTGCAAGGGGGTTCTTTTGGGAGGGGGCCAGTCAAACCCCGGAAGTCTCCACCCCAGTCCCGGCGGCCGGCCAAACCCGCCCGGGATGTACCTCTTGCAGATCCGTCCCCAGTGGTCTGCTGGCAGTGTCGGGAGCCTGGACACATAAGGGCCAACTGTCCACAGTGGGGGAACCCATGGAGACTAATTATGGGTACCGGCCTTCCATGTATGCCCGGAGACTGTGTGCGACCGGCACCCCGAGACAATAGACAGTCGTCATCTGTGCCAGGTGCAAGTCGGGGATAACCTGGCAGTGGCGCTGTTGGACTCAGGGAGCCTGGTAACCCTGGTAAGTGCTGCCCTGGTACAGCCCACCCAGTATACGGGCCGGAAAGTGGGTGTGGTGTGCATTCACGGAGACTTAAAGGACTATCCCACTGCTGTAATGTCTCTGTCCACGGCGGCCGGCACCTGGACTTGTGAGGTGGCGATCTCCACAAAGCTACCCTATGAACTGATAATTGGGAGAGACTTCCTGGTTTTCCATCACTGTGGCCTGAGGTGAAGGTGTCTAATAGCCCTGAGACAGGGGTAACCCTAGCAGAGTGGCCTGATACCACTGGAAGGCCAGAACCCTGGGAGCCCGAGTCTGAAGGGCCAGCGGTAGGGGTGACCACTGCTGCAGCGGTAGTGGGGGAGACAACCCCACTGAGTGTAATGGTGGGAGACACGGAGGACTTGCCACCGGGACCTGAGTTGGCAGACCTCAATGTCTCCGGGAAAATTTTTGGGACCGCACAACACGGGACCAAACCCTAACCAGGGCCTGGGAGAATGTGCTGGAAATTGATGGTAAACCCCAGAAACCAGGGGCTGAATTAATGTTCCCACGATTTATTGTTCTGCAGGATATGTTGTATCGGGTGAACCAAATCCGAGGTGAACCTGTTGAACAGTTGGTGGTGCCCACAGCGTATCGCAAGCTTGTCATGGAGCTTGCCCACCAACATGTTCTTGGGGGACACCTGGGGTGGCAGAAAACCCAGGACCGCATACTGCAGCGGTTTTATTGGCCCAGTGTGTTCAAGGAGGTAGAAAATTATTGTAAGTCCTGTCCAACCTGTCAGGTAACTAGCCCCCAGCCACATTTCCGTAGTCCTCTGGTACCTCTGCCAATTATTGAAGTACCGTTTGAGCGAATCGCTATGGATTTAATTGGGCCTGTACCAAAGTCTGCTAGGGGCCACCAACACATTCTGGTAGTTCTCGACTATGCCACTCGGTATCCGGAGGCGGTGCCTCTGCGACATACCTCAGCTAGGCTCATTGCCAAAGAGTTAATGGAGATGTTTTTCCCGTGTGGGCCTGCCAAAAGAGGTTCTGACAGACCAAGGGACCCCTTTTATGTCCAAAGTAATGAAGGAACTGTGTAAATTGTTGCGTATAAAGCAGTTACGGACGTCCGTTTACCATCCGCAAACAGACGGTCTTGTTGAGAGGTTTAATCAAACTCTAAAAAATATGTTAAAAGGGTGGTGTCTAGAGATGGGAAGGACTGGGACCTGCTTCTGCCCTATCTCATGTTCGCAGTGCGAGAGGTGCCCCAGGCCTCTACTGGGTTCTCGCCCTCGAACTGCTTTATGGCAGACACCCTCGGGGCCTGTTGGATATCGCCAAGGAAGCATGGGAACAACAGCCTGTCCCCCACAAAAGTGTCATTGAGTATGTCGCCCAGATGCAGGAACGGATGGAAAGGGTGTTGCCCTTGGTCCGGGAGCATATGGAGGCAGCACAACAAGCCCAGAGTAGGGTGTACAATCGTCAGGCTCGGGTACGGGACTTCAATCCGGGAGATCGGGTTTTGGTTCTGGTACCCACCCTTGACAGCAAATTCCTAGCTAGGTGGCAGGGCCCCTATGAGGTGATCGAGAAGGTAGGGGAAGTAAATTACAAGGTACACCAGCCAGGCGGCGCAAGCCGGAGCAGGTGTACCACGTGAATTTACTTAAGCCGTGGAAAGATAGGGACGCGGCCGACGACCACAGCCCCGACCAGGGCTTCTAGGTGAAAAGGGTCCAGCCCCACAGTTCGAGGCCTGTGAAGCCGTAACCACGGTAAAAATTGCAGACAGCCTGTCTTCCAAACAAGTTCAGGAAGTCAGGAGTTCTCAGTCGGAACACGGATGTGTTCTCAGACCTCCCTGGCCGCACGTCTCTCATCCGACATGACATCGCCACTGAGCCTCAGGCCAAGGTCCGGTTAAAACCATACCGGGTACCCGAGGCTCGGCGGCGGGCCATCGCGGAGGAAGTGCAGTTAATGTTGAAGCTCGATGTCATTGAGGAGTCGAAAAGTGAGTGGGCCAGTCCCATAGTCCTAATACCCAAGCCGGATGGGACGTTGCGTGTTCTGCAACGACTTTCGCAAGTTAAATGAAGTATCCAAGTTTGACGCTGCATCCCATGCCCCGAGTAGACGAGCTTGTTGAAAATTTAGGACAAGCCCGTTATTTTTCTGTGCTGGACCTCACTAAAGGGTACTGGCAGGTACCCTTAACGGAGACGGCTAAGGAAAAACCGCGCTTGTTACCTCGCAGGGCCTATATCACTACAAGGTGTTACCCTTTGGCCTGCATGGCGCCCGCCACTTTCCAAAGGTTAATGGACATAGTGCTGCGACCACATCGCCGGTACGCCTCGGCCTACTTAGATGATGTAGTCATCCACAGCACCGACTGGGAAAGCCATTTACCCAAGGTGCAGGCGGTAGTGGATGCCCTGAGGAAAGCTGGACTAACCGCCAATCCAAAAAAGTGTGCGATTGGGTTGGAAGAGACCAAATATCTGGGATATGTAATTGGGCGGGAGTCATCAAACCTCAGGTAACTAAGGTAGAGGCCATTCGCAACTGGCCCCGACCGGTCACCACCAGGCAGGTAAAGTCGTTCCTGGGGATTGTAGGATACTACATGAGGTTTGTGCCCCACTTTGCCACAATAGCAGCGCCATTGACAGACCTGTTGAAGGGGCGAAAGTCTGGGAGGGTTAGCTGGAGTGAGAAGGCGGAGGAGGCTTTCTCCGCGTTGAAGTCGGCCCTGTGTGGGTCCCCGGTTTTGGTGACACCCGACTTCAACAAGGAGTTTGTCGTACAGACCGACGCCTCGGAGGTAGGCCTCGGTGCGGTACTGTCGCAGGAGGTCAACGGGAAGAACATCCCGTTGTCTTCCTGAGCCGTAAGCTCAGTCCCGCTGAGTCCAGATATAGTATAGTGGAGAGGGAGTGCCTGGCTATCAAGTGGGCACTCGAATCTCTCCGCTACTACCTGTTAGGGAGGAGGTTCCGTCTGGTGACCGACCATTCCCCTCAAGTGGGATGAGTCAGGCCAAGGAGAGGAATGCTCGGGTCACCAGGTGGTTCCTATCCCTTCAAAATTTCAAATTCTCCGTGGAACACAGGGCAGGCCGCTTGCAGGGCAACGCAGATGCCCTGTCCCGCGTCCACTGCCTCACGTGTGTTCACCCTCAGGGCTGAACAAAGGGGGGTGTGTAAGAGGGTGCAAGGTATCATATGCGATGGCAGGCACGTGTCACCGAGGTTGCTGGCCTCGGTGAGGTGAGAGCCGGGTTTTTGTCTGCAGCAGCTAGTGCTGCTAGACTCTGTGACTTAGTTTGGCTGCAAAGCTAATCCGGGCCGGCTCTTACTGGGAGTAGGTAAAGTGTAGGGTGGGTGCCTACTCCCACGGTCCAGGCCGGACTTTATCCGACCCCTTTAAAAGGCAGTCTCCTTAGCAGCTGGGGAGGTGATTATCCTGGAGCTGCTAACAGGGCTGAGGAGTTCTCTGTCCTGGAGGAAAGAGCTCAGCAAGGAGGTGTTTTGTTCCTGGCTACCTGAAGCTGGATTCTCCTGCGGCGGGGCCGACAGCGTGGTGCGAACCTGCACCTACACCTCCCAGGTGACTGAACCTGTGTTGGCCTGTTTTGCTTTGCCTCCTTGTGTCTGGCTTGTGTGAATTACCACCAAGAGACTGTTTCTGTTTATTTTTGTGTCAGTGTGAATAAAACACTGTTTGTTGCACAATTCTGGACTCCTTGTTTTGCCCTCGGTACTGCACCCGCACCGCTATCTACCAGAGCGACTCCCCACAAAGACACATGCATCAAGAGGATTCATTAGTCTTCCTCCTAACAGAGGTCCTTCTCCTTCATTTTTCTTTTTAAAAACTGAACAGAAGTATTCATTGAGGCAGTCAGCTAGTTCTTTATCCTCTTCCATCTACCTTCCCTTCTTTTGTTTTAATTTGATAATTCCTTTTTTAATTTCCTTTTTCATTTATGTATCTGAAGAATGTCTTATCACCTTTTTTCACTGACTGAGCTAATTTCTCTTCTGCCTGAGCTTTAGAAGCTCTTATAACTTGCTTGGCCTCTCTCTGCCTCATCTTATAGATTTCAGAGTAGTGTTGAACGAACTTCTTTTTAAGTTCTGCGTCCAAAGTTTGGGTTCAGGTTATCGAACAATCCCGTTATGGATTCCAAATTCCGTTATGGTCCGTGGTAGCGAAATCCATAACAGGATTCTTTGATAACCCGAACCCGAACTTTGACGCAGAACTAAAACTCTAAGTTCGCTCAACACTATTTATGAGTTTTCTGCCTTGCTTTGTTCTGTGCCTAACGCTCTCTCCAACTGACACAGCATCTTACTCGTCCTATCTCTGATCTGTCCTTCATCTCTAAACTTCTTGAGCGCCTGGTCTACTCTTGTCTCATTAACTTTCTCTCTGCTAATTCTCTCCTTGACCCCTTACACTGTACAGAAACTGACCTTACCAAAGTGACAAATGACCTCCTGGCGCCAAATGCAACAGTGACTACTCTCTACTTATTCTTCTGGATCTCTTTGAAGCATTTAACACTGTAGACAACCATTTCCTACTCACCATGCTTTACCTCTATTGGTCATAAGGACACTGCTCTCGTTTTCACTAACATCCCTATGCTGATGTCACAGATCTACACATTTCATCCTGTGACATCCTGCTGTACTACAGAACACCACTGAGTGACTGTCTGCAGTCTCTAACATTATGTCCTCTCTCTATCTGAAACTAAACCTTTCAAAAACTGAACAAAACACAGAGAGTTTAAAAGAATACACTGGAAGAGAAATCAGTACAAAATATTAGACTTAAAGAGGACCTGTACCTTTCCTGACATGTCTGTTTAAGTAACTACTTGTATTCCCCAGGTAATAGCAGTTTTGGAGCATCTATTCTTATAAGTCTATGCTGTGTCATTCCTTTATTATTCCTGCTAAACATTCTGAGAGAACTGCCAGCAGTCTGCAATTAGGGTCCAGCTGGGTGTTACAAGTTGGGGTGTGTAACATTGAGACTGGGGACATTACCTTTAAGGTTCGTGATTTCATCACTTGCAGCACAACCTTTGTGGTATATGCGGTGATTTGTAGATGCTTTGCCTTCTCTCTTTGAACGCATCAGGTAGCACATGGGCTCAATCAGAACCGGCAAGGGCAGTACTCGCCTAATTGAACACGTGCAATCCCATCATAATGGGGACTCACGTTGTCTGTCATTTACTGGCATTGAACAAGTTAAGAGACCCCGACGTGGTGGTGATCGCCACCAGGTTCTCCTTCAGCGCGAAGCCTGGTGGATAATTCATACTAGAGTGATGGGCCCGCACCGTCTCAATGATAAAAATGATTTGGCCGTGTTCTTGTAGACCCGTGTGCTCCCTGATTTTTGTGGTATATTAGAAACATATCCGCAATACTTGTTTCTCTTTTTAGTGAGTTATTTAAATGAATAGTTCCAACATTGTTACACATGGGTGAGTTTCTTTATGTTCGCCTCGATTCTACATGCTCAATGCTTCATATATTGAATGAAGCATTCAGGGATTAGGTAGGCAAAGTCCGCGATCGCAACAAAACACAACACTATAGGTGGTATCCACCGGATGGGTCTTACCAGGAACTGGGTGCTCTGCCTTCGACGCGGTGCCTCGGTAGATCCTAGCAGTGTAATAGTCTTAAGGGCTGCCCGCCCCACACCTCACTCGGCGGTGCATGTGTATGAGTAAAGGAGATAGTAATTTCCTCCATGTGCCACCGTCTCGCGAGTTCGGGGTCCTTCTGGCAATGTCCCGCTCCTGGGTATCAATCCAATCCTGGTGGTATCAAACATACTTGGGGAAAACCTACCAAGCGCGTTTCGGGGTTTATTTAGTCACGACCCCTTCATCAGTAACCATGTTGTGTTAGACAACTGTTCACATGGTGCAGTACTGCGAGGTGGCCTTTGTTTCGTGGTGCTGCGCTACAGGGATTGTGGGACCCAGCGCCATGGTTGGCATTGTCGGACAGCAGGGTTGCTGTTGGACTCCTGGGCCCTGCCGCCTACCAGGGCAGTGCCGCTTTGTCACCGCATTGTGCTGCGCCCTTAGTTAGAGTAGGTCCCACTCAAAGAGGCAACCTTGGCGTGGTGAGTGGGCTTATGCCTTTGATCAAAATTTACACTAATGCCTCTGGTACAGCATGCAGTAAAGGGGCTGTACACATTAATAGAATGCTGAGAAGCAAAAGATCAAAGCATAGCATTGTGGATGTCTGACCCAGTGCTCTCTCTCCTGGATATTTGCATAACTACTATAATACTGCCCCTATGTACAAGAATATAACTACTATAATACTGCCCCCTATGTACAAGAATATAACTACTATAATACTGCCCCCTATGTACAAGAATATAACTACTATAATACTGCCTCCTATGTACAAGAATATAACTACTATAATACTGCTCCTATGTACAAGAATATAACTACTATAATAATACTGACTCCAATGTAAAAGAATATAACTACTATAATACTGCTTCTATGTACAAGAATATAACTACTATAATACTGCCTCCTATGTACAAGAATATAACAACTATAATACTGCTCCTATGTACAAGAATATAACTACTATAATAATACTGACTCCAATGTACAAGAATATAACTACTATAATACTGCTTCTATGTACAAGAATATAACTACTATAATACTGCCTCCTATGTACAAGAATATAACTACTATAATACTGCTCCTATGTACAAGAATATAACTACTATAATACTGTTCCTATGTACAAGAATATAACTACTATAATACTGCTCTATGTACAAGAATATAACTACTATAATACTGCCTCCTATGTACAAGAATATATATACTATAATACTGCCTCCTATGTACAAGAATATAACAACTATAATAATACTGACTCAATGTACAAGAATATAACTACTATAATAGTGCCCCCTATGTACAAGAATATAACTACTATAATACTGCTCCTATGTACAAGAATATAACTACAATAATACTGCTCCTATGAAAATATTTACTATAATAATACTGACTCTAATATACAAGAATATAACTACTATAACCCGTAAGCTCCCTAAACCGCTCTCCACCATATACAAGGAGCTGCTCTCGGCCTCCCTCCTGAACTGCATTTCCTCAACTCTTGGGAAGTGGAACTTTCCATCCGCCTCTCAGACCCAGAAAAGGCATGGCATTTATGAGAGAACTCATATAAACTACTTACAAGATGGTATAAGACCCCAGAATTTCTGCATAGGCTTAACCCCGAAATCCCAAGCACGTGCTGGAGATGCGGTAAAGATGTAGGCTCGCTTTCACACATTTGGTGGTACTGTGAGAAGATCAGAGTGTTCTAGTCAAACATAAAAGCTTTGATAAACGTGGTCTGTGCTATGCAGGTCAAATTGGATCCCAAACTGATCCTTCTTTGGTGTCCCAGTGACTCTCTTTCTCCCTCTAGATCTGACCTTCCCACTATGCTTATCACAGCGGCGAGACTGCTTGTTCCGCTGCTCTGGAAGGATGCTGAACCTCCTTCTGTATCGATGTGGAGAGACAAGGTCGATCAGATCTATAGATTTGAGGAACTTGCTCATTGGGAGACTTTCATGCGTCCTCGCTTTCTCAAGATCTGGTCGCCATGGAAAAACTATAGAATGTTTAACTAACAGAGTAGAAAGGTCCGCACCACTGATTTCCATCAGTGATTTTGAGCCAAAACCAGGTTCTAAACCCAGAACAGGAGCAGATCTTTCTCTTACTTCTTATGTCTGTGGAGGCTCCAATCCTCGTCTTGGCTCACAATCACTGATGGAAATCACTGACCAAACACTGACATGTGAATGAGGCTTAAAGTTGGGAAGTGTAAGGATTCCCTCGGAAATGCCTCCTAGAAATAATCATGGATAGACAGGACTACCATAAGCCCCATGATCCTGGTTCTGCCCAAATTTGTTGGGATGGTCTCTGAAAATTAGGGACAATCTCCCTGCGAATATGGGACCTTTGGCAATTAATCCCTAAATTATGGTCCCAAAATTCTAATTTCTGCCTGTATTACGTCTGTGTGGACTATTTTGGCTCACATTCATGAATATTCATTTTCTTTTACGTTACAAAGAGGAGGTCCAGGTCCTAGACCACGGAGAAGTGTCCTCATCCAACCTCAGCAGTCGAACATAAAGGAAGTTCACAAAACAATATATAGGCCGGCAGCCAAATCCGTGTCAGATGTCCCACGTTGCCTAGCAACGACTCCCCAAATATTGTAAAGCTGGCCGGGAATATGAAGTAAGTTTACATGGAAATATGTCGTTAACGGACTCCGCGTCATACGTCACACGTGGACTATAATGGATGTGTCTGTCAGACGTCAAGATAAGCCTAAGGCGTCGCCTGGGAACTGCAGCGATGCTATTACTCCCTCTAAATTGAAGCAGACATAAAGGAACCACTCCTCTACTGTACGCTGTCTTCTTCTGTCCTGGATCCATTTGCTTCCAGGATTTATGCGATCATTAAATGTTCTCAGTCCGTAAGAGGGAAACTGAAAGGCATCGTGATTTATGGTCGTGTTTGGAGGTGACTCCATCTCCATCCATGAGTGATGAGGACTAAAGACAAGGAAGGGACAGGTCGGTTGTAATACTTCTGACGGCCTCTAGGTGGTGCATGAGGCCCACTGAACTTTCTAAAACTTTGATTTTCAATTTTTTTAGAAGTCCCATGAACAAGTTGGCGAGTTTATGACTTTACCATATAATACATAAATGTATCTATCTATCTATCTATCTATCTATCTATCTATCTATCTATCTATCTCATATCTATCTATTTATATATCTATTTCATATCTATCTATCTATCTATCTATCTATCTATCTATCTATCTATCTCATATCTATCTATCTATTTATCTATCTTCTATCTATTTCATATCTATCTATCTATCTATCTATCTATCTATCTATCTATCTATCTCTATACATATCTATCTATCCCATATCTATCTATCTATCTATCTATCTATCTATCTATCTATCTATCTACTGTACATATCTATCTATCTATCTATCTATCTATCTATCTAATATCTACATATCTATCTACTCTATCTATCTATCTATCTATCTATCTATCTATCTATCTATCTATCAAATCAATCTACAGACATGTTCTGCCATACTTTTCCTAAAGATATCTGAAGAGTGACACAAAATGACCAGCTTCTCCAGAACTAAATACATATTAGCATTGCTAAAGTAAGTGGGAAATAATTGGATAGATTTGGGGGTTGGGGACACGTCCAGGGTGGGGATATAGGAGTCCATGGTATATCAGGCTCCTCTCAGCC
>JAKVIS010003975.1:0-14319 GCA_033119425.1 Bufotes viridis | reverse complement strand
GAAGACTTATGTCCTGAGTAAAGGGGCTGAAGACTTATGTCCTGAATAAAGGGGCTAAAGACTTATGCCCCGAGTAAAGGGGCTGAAGACTTATGTCCCGAGTAAAGGGCCTGAAGACTTATGTCCCGGGTAAAGGGGCTGAAGACTTATGCCCCGAGTAAAGGGGCTGAAGACTTATGTCCCGAGTAAAGGGGCTGAAGACTTATGTCCCGAGTAAAGGGGCTGAAGACTTGTGTCCTGAATAAAGGGGCTGAAGACTTATGTCCAGAGTAAGGGGGCTGAAGATTTATGTCCTGAGTAAAGGGGCTGAAGACTTATGTCCCGAGTAAAGGGGCTGAAGACTTATGTCCTGAGTACAGGGGGTGAAGACTTATGACCTGAGTAAAGGGGCTGAAGACTTATGTCCCGAGTAAAGGGGCTGAAGACTTATGTCCTGAGTAAAGGGGCTGAAGACTTATGTCCTGAGTAAAGGGGCTGAAGACTTATGTTCCGAGTAAAGGGGCTGAAGACTTATGTCCTTAGTAAAGGGACTGAAGACTTATCGTATATCCTAAGTAAAGGGGCTGAAGACTTATGTCCCGAGTAAAGGGGCTGAAGACTTATGTCCTGAGTAAAGTGGCTGAAGACTTATGTCCCGAGTAAGGGGGGCTGAAGACTTATGTCCTGAGTAAAGGGGCTGAAGACTTATGTTCCGAGTAAAGGGGCTGAAGACTTATGTCCTTAGTAAAGGGACTGAAGACTTATCGTATATCCTAAGTAAAGGGGCTGAAGACTTATGTCCCGAGTAAAGGGGCTGAAGACTTATGTCCAGAGTAAAGGGACTGAAGACTTGTGTCCTGAATAAAGGGGCTGAAGACTTATGTCCAGAGTAAGGGGGCTGAAGATTTATGTCCTGAGTAAAGGGGCTGAAGACTTATGTCCCGAATAAAGGGGCTAAAGACTTATGCCCCGAGTAAAGGGGCTGAAGACTTATGTCCCGAGTAAAGGGGCTGAAGACTTATGTCCCGGGTAAAGGGGCTGAAGACTTATGTCCTGAATAAAGGGGCTGAAGACTTATGTCCAGAGTAAAGGGGCTGAAGACTTATGTCCTGAGTAAAGGGGCTGAAGACTTATGTCCAGAGTAAAGGGACTGAAGACTTATGTCCTGAATAAAGGGGCTGAAGACTTATGTCCAGAGTAAAGGGGCTGAAGACTTATGTCCTGAGTAAAGGGGCTGAAGACTTATGTCCCGAGTAAAGGGGCTGAAGACTTATGTCCCGAGTAAAGGGGCTGAAGACTTATGTCCCGAGTAAAGGGGCTGAAGACTTATGTCCCGAGTAAAGGGGCTGAAGACTTATGTCCTGAGTAAAGGGGCTGAAGACTTATGTCCTGAGTAAAGGGGCTGAAGACTTATGTCCCGAGTAAAGGGGCTGAAGACTTATGTCCTGAGTAAAGGGGCTGAAGACTTATGTTCCTAAGTAAAGGGGCTGAAGACTTATGTCCTGAGTAAAGGGGCTGAAGACTTATGTCCTGAGTAAAGGGGCTGAAGACTTATGTCCCGAGTAAAGGAGCTGAAGACTTATGTCCTGGATAAAGGGCTGAAGACTTATGTCCTGAGTAAAGGGGCTGAAGACTTATGTCCTGAGTAAAGGGGCTGAAGACTTATGTTCCAGAGTAAAGGGGCTGAAGACTTATGTCCTGAGTAAAGGGGCTGAAGACTTATGTCCTGAGTAAAGGGCTGAAGACTTATGTCCTGAGTAAAGGGGCTGAAGACTTATGTCCTGAGTAAAGTGGCTGAAGACTTATGTCCCGAGTAAAGGGGCTGAAGACTTATGTCCTGAGTAAAGGGGCTGAAGACTTATGCCCTGAGTAAAGGGGCTGAAGACTTATGTCCCGAGTAAAGGGGCTGAAGACTTATGTCCAGAGTAAAGGGACTGAAGACTTATGTCCTGAGTAAAGGGGCTGAAGACTTATGTCCAGAGTAAGGGGGCTGAAGATTTATGTCCTGAGTAAAGGGGCTGAAGACTTATGTCCCGAGTAAAGGGGCTGAAGACTTATGTCCCGAGTAAAGGGGCTGAAGACTTATGTCCTGAGTAAAGGGGCTGAAGACTTATGTCATGGATAAAGGGACTGAAGACTTACCGTATATCCTAAGTAAAGGGGTTGACGACTTATGTCCTGAGTAAAGGGGCTGAAGACTTATGTTCCGAGTAAAGGGGCTGAAGACTTATGTCCTTAGTAAAGGGACTGAAGACTTATCGTATATCCTAAGTAAAGGGGTTGACGACTTATGTCCTTAGTAAAGGGGCTGAAGACTTATGTCCTGAGTAAAGGGGCTGAAGACTTATGTCCCGAGTAAAGGAGCTGAAGACTTATGTCATGGATAAAGGGGCTGAAGACTTATGCCCCGAGTAAAGGGGCTGAAGACTTATGTCCTGAGTAAAGGGGCTGAAGACTTATGTCCCGAGTAAAGGGCCTGAAGACTTATGTCCCGAGTAAAGGGGCTGAAGACTTATGTCCCGAGTAAAGGGGCTGAAGACTTATGTCCTGAGTAAAGGGCTGAAGACTTATGTCATGGATAAAGGGACTGTTGTACCTGGAAGAGGTGAGGTGAGCGGCAGTGGGGCCGGGGTGCTTCTCCTCCTCAGTCTGCCGGCTCTAGGGACTGACTGGGGTCTTGGGCCCTGCGCCGGACGGAGGACAGGAAGACAGAAAACCGGATGTCTGGGCACCATGGGGCAGTGCAGGTAACATGTCGGTGGAATCGGGGCTGTTCACCCCACAGAGAAGTGTCTGGTCGGGATGCATTGTAAGAAGAGAGCTCTAGTTACTGACAACAAGCAGAGATGTTTCTCTGTGTTGTGGGGTCAGGAGTTCAGCGCCGCGGGCTCGCTGGCGGCAGAGACAGGACGGGACGTGCTCTACACCTCTGCCGGCGCCCGGTGCTGAACCCACAGCCAACACCCAGAGGTGAGAGATGGCGGTTCACCTGGAAGCGAGGCTTCGGGACTCCAGGTTAACAATGGTGAAGACGACGATTTATGTCCCCATAAAGAGTTAATGCCTCCGCTGCTGCCAAGAACTGCGTCACGCCCGCCTCCTGCTGGCACCAGAAACCGCACCACCCGGATCCGACTCAGCGTCCAGCTGAACTCAGCACAAACCACTCTCCTGTGCAGAAAGTCTGTTACAGTGTGTCAGCGCAGGAATCTCACAATCTGGAGTCCAGGTCAGTAGGGGCCTAAGGTGTTTGCCACAAAGGTTGGGTCCTCTCAATGGTACCCCCCCCCCCCCTACTTTAAAACATTGTGCCCTCCTCCACACAGAAGTTATGCCCGGATATGTGCCCCTCACAGTAGTTATGCCCAGATATGTGCCCCCTCACAGTAGTTATGACCAGATATGTGCCCCCTCACAGTAGTTATGACCAGATATGTGCCCCTCACAGTAGTTATTCCCAGATATGTGCACCTCACAGTAGTTATGGCCAGATATGTGCCCCCTCACTGTAGTTATGCCCAGATATGTGCCCCCTCACAGAAGTTGTGTTCAGATATGTACCCGTCACAGTAGTTATGACCAGATATGTGCCCCCGCACAGTAGTCATGGCCAGATATGTGCCCCTCACAGTAGTTATGCCCAGATATATGCCCCCTTCACAGTAGTCTTGTCCAGATATGTGCCCCTCACAGTGGTTATGCCTAGATGTGTGCCCCCTCACAGTAGTTATGCCCAGATATGTGCCCCCTCACAGAAGTTATGCCCAGATATGTGCCCCCTCACAGTAGTTGTGACCAGATATGTGCCCCTCACAGTAGTTATGCCCAGATATGTGCCCCTCACAGTAGTTATGCCCAGATATGTGCCCCTCACAGTAGTTATGCCCAGATATGTGCCCCCTCACAGTAGTTATACCAGATATGTGCCTCCTGACAGTAGTTATGTCCAGATATGTGCCCCCCTCACAGTAATTATTTCCAGATATGTGCCCCCCTCACAGTAGCGATACTCAGATATGTGCCCCTCATAGTAAATATATCCAGATATGTGCCCCCTCACACTAGTTATGTCCAGATATGTGCCCCCTCACACTAGTTATGTCCAGATATGTGCCCCCTCACACTAGCTATGTCCAGATATGTGCCCCCTCACTGCAGTTATGGCCATATATGTGCCCCTTTACAGTAGTTATACCCAGATATGTATCCCCTCACAGCAGTTATGTCCAGATATGTGCCCCTCACAGTAGTTATGTCAAGATATGTGCCCTCTGACAGTAGTTATGCCCATATATGTACCCTTTCACAGTGGTTATGGCCAGACATGGCCCCTTCACAGTCATTATGGCCAGATATGTGCCCCCTCACAGTAGTCATAACCAGATATGTGCCCATTCACAATAGTTATGTCCAGATATGTGCCCCTCACAGTAGTTATGCCCAGATATATGGCCACTCACAGTAGTCATGTCCAGATATGTGCCCCGTCACAGTAGTTATACCAGATATATATGCCCCGTAACAGTAGTTATGCCTAGATGTGTGCCCCCTCACAGTAGTTATGCCCAGATATGTGCCCCCTCAAAGTAGTTATGAAAAGATATGTTCCCCTCACAGTAGTTATGCCAGTAATGTGCCCCTCACAGTAGTTATGCCCAGATATGTGCCCCCTAACAGTAGTTATGCCCAGATATGTGCCCCCTCACAGTAGTTATGCCCAGATATGTGCCCCCTCACAGTAGTTATGCCCAGATATGTGCCCCCTCACAGTAGTTATGCCTAGATATGTGCCCCCTCACAGTAGTTATGCCCAGATATGTGCCCCCTCAAAGTAGTTATGCCCAGATATGTGCCCCCTCAAAGTAGTTATGCCCAGATATGTGCCCCCTCACAGTAGTTATACTTAACTACTGTGAGGAGGCACACTTCTAAGTATAACTACTGTGGAGACATATCTGTAGTAACTCATTTGAGGCACATCTGGACATAACTACTGTGAGGAGGAACACATCTATGTCCAGATATGTGCCCCCTCACAGTAGTTATTTCCAGATATGTGCCCCCTCAAAGTAGTTATACCAGATATATGCCCCCCTCACAGTAGTGTTACTCAGATATGTGCCCTTCATAGTAAATATATCCAGAAATGTGCCCCCTCACACTAGTTATACCCAGATATGTATCCCCTCACAGTAGTTATGTCAAGATATGTACCCTTCACAGTAATTATGTCCAGATATGTGCCCCCTTTCATTTGTTATGTCCAGATATGTGCCCCCTTTCATTTGTTATGTCCAGATATGTGCCCCCTCACAGTAGTTATGCCCAGATATGTGCCCTCTGACAGTAGTTATGCCCATATATGTACCCTTTCACAGTGGTTATGGCCAGCCATAGCCCCTTCACAGTAATTATGGCCAGATATGTGCCCCCTCACAATAGTTATGGTCGGATATATGCCCCCTCACAGTAATTATATACGGATATTTTCCACTTCACAGTAGTTATGTCCAGATATAGTTATGTCCAGTGTGGGGAGTCGCTCTGGTAGACAGCGGTGCGGGTGCAGTTTAGAGGCAAAACAAGGAGTCCAGATGGTGCATCAAACAGTGTTTTATTCACACTTGCACACCAGAAATGAAAACAGTCTCTTGGTGACAGTTCATACACAACAGAAATCATGTGGAAAAACCAAAAACAGGCCAACACACGGTCCAGTCACCTTGGGTGGTTTAGGTGCGGGTTCACACCTAGCAGTCGGCTCAGCCGCAGGCGATTCCACCTTCAGGTCGCAGGGCAACACCACCTTGCTGAGCTCCTTCCTCCAGCACAGAGAACTCCCAGCCCTGTTAGCAGCTCCAGGATAATCACACTCCCCAGACACAGCTGCTGGCTGCGTTTTATACCCAGCCCAAAACATGGACTGGACCGTGGGGAGCAGCCACCCACCCTACTCTTTAGCTGCTCCCAGTAAGAGCCGGCCCGGATCGGCTTTGCAGCCATGCTATTTAACAAAGTCAAACAGCACTAGCTGCTGCAGACAAAAACGCGGCTCTCACCTCACCGAGGCCAGCAACCTCGGTGACACGTACCTGCTATCAAATACAACACCTTGCACCCTCTTACACACCCTCCCCTTTGTTCAACCCTGAGGGGGTGAACACACGTGAGGCAGTGGACGCGGGACAGGGCATCTGCGTTGCCCTGCAAGCGGCCTGCCCTGTGTTCCACGGAGAATTTGAAATTTTGAAGAGATAGGAACCACCTGGTGACCCGAGCATTCCTCTCCTTGGCCTGACTCATCCATTTGAGGGGGAATGGTCGGTCACCAGACGGAACCCTCCTCCCCAACAGGTAGTAGCGGAGAGATTCGAGTGCCCACTTGATAGCCAGGCACTCCTCTCCACTATACTCATATCTGGACTCGGCGGGATTGAGCTTACGGCTCAGGAAGACAACGGATGTTCTTCCCCGTTGACCTCCTGCGACAGTACCGCACCGAGGCCTACCTCCGAGGCGTCGGTCTGTACGACAAACTCCTTGTTGAAGTCGGGTGTCACCAAAACCGGGGACCCACACAGGGCTGACTTCAACGTGAGAAAGCCTCCTCCGCCTTCTCACTCCAGCTAACCCTCCCAGACTTTCGCCCTTCAACAGGTCTGTCAATGGCGCTGCTATTGTGGCAAAGTGGGGCACAACCTCATGTAGTAACCTACAATCCCCAGGAACGACTTTACCTGCCTGGTGGTGACCGGTCGGAGGCCAGTTACGAATGGCCTCTACCTTATTTACCTGAGGTTTGATGACTCCCGCCCAATTACATATCCCAGATATTTTGTCTCCTCTCAACCCTATGGAGCACTTCTTTGGGTTAGCGGTCAGTCCGGCTTTCCTCAGGGCATCCACTACCGCCTGCACCTTGGGTAATGGCTTTCCCAGTCGGTGCTGTGGATGACTACATCATCTAAGTAGGCCGAGGCGCACCGACGATGTGGTCGCAGCACTATGTCCATTAACCTCTGGAAAGTGGCGGGGCGCCATGCAGGCCAAAGGGTAACACCTTGTAGTGATACAGGCCCTGCGGGTAACAAATGCGGTTTTTTCCTTAGCCGACTCCGTTAAGGGTACCTGCCAGTACCCTTTAGTGAGGTCCAGCACAGAAAAATAACGGGCTTGCCCTAAATTCTCAACAAGCTCGTCTACCCGGGGCATGGGATACGCATCAAACTTGGACACTTCATTTAACTTGCGAAAATCGTTGCAGAACCGCAACGTCCCATCCGGCTTGGGTATTAGGACTATGGGACTGGCCCACTCACTCTTCGACTCCTCAATGACATCGAGCTTCAACATTAATTGCACTTCCTCCGCGATGGCCCGCCGCCGAGCCTCGGGTACCCGGTATGGTTTTAACCGGATCTTGGCCTGAGGCTCAGTGACGATGTCATGTCGGATGAGAGACGTGCGGCCAGGGAGGTCCGAGAACACATCCGTGTTCCGACTGATAAACTCCCTGACTTCCTGAACTTGTTTGGAAGACAGGCTGTCTGCAATTTTTACCGTGATTACTGCTTCACAGGCCTCGAACTGTGGGGCTGGACCCATTTCACCTAGAAGCCCTGGCCGGGGGCTGTGGTCGTCGGCTGTGTCCCTATCTTTCCACGGCTTTAGTAAATTCACGTGGTACACCTGCTCCGGCTTGCGCCGCCCTGGCTGGTGTACTTTGTAATTTACTTCCCTACCTTCTCGATCACCTCATAGGGGCCCTGCCACCTAGCTAGGAATTTGCTGTCAAGGGTGGGTACCAGAACCAAAACCCGATCTCCCGGATTGAAGTCCCGTACCCGAGCCTGACGATTGTACACCCTACTCTGGGCTTGTTGCGCTGCCTCCATATGCTCCTGGACCAGCGGCAACACCCTTTCCATCCGGTCCTGCATCTGGGCGACATACTCAATGACACTTTTGTGGGGGACAGGCTGCTGTTCCCACGCTTCCTTGGCAATATCCAACAGGCCTCGAGGGTGTCTGCCGTAAAGCAGTTCGAAGGGCGAGAACCCAGTAGAGGCCTGGGGCACCTCTCGCACTGTGAACATGAGATAGGGCAGAAGCAGATCCCAGTCCTTCCCATCTCTAGACACCACCCTCTTTAACATATTTTTTAGAGTTTGGTTAAACCTCTCCACAAGACCGTCTGTTTGTGGATGGTAAACGGACGTCCGTAACTGCTTTATACGCAACAATTTACACAGTTCCCTCATTACTTTAGACATAAAAGGGGTCCCTTGGTCTGTCAGAACCTCTTTTGGCAGGCCCACACGGGAAAACATCTCCATTAACTCTTTGGCAATGAGCTTAGCTGAGGTATGTCGCAGAGGCACCGCCTCCGGATACCGAGTGGCATAGTCGAGGACTACGAGAATGTGTTGGTGGCCCCTGGCAGATTTTGGTACAGGCCCAATTAGATCCATAGCGATTCGCTCAAACGGTACTTCAATAATTGGCAGAGGTACCAGGGGACTACGGAAATGAGGCTGGGGGCTAGTTATCTGACAGGTTGGACAGGACTTACAATAATTCTCTACCTCCTTGAACACACTGGGCCAATAAAACCGCTGCAGTATGCGGTCCTGGGTTTTCTGCCACCCCAGGTGTCCCCCAAGAACATGTTGGTGGGCAAGCTCCATGACAAGCCTGCGATACGCTGTGGGCACCACCAACTGTTCAACAGGCTCACCTCGGATTTGGTTCACCCGATACAACATATCCTGCAGAACAATAAATCGTGGGAACATTAATTCAGCCCCTGGTTTCTGGGGTTTACCATCAATTTCCAGCACATTCTCCCAGGCCCTGGTTAGGGTTTGGTCCCGGTGTTGTGCGGTCCCAAAATTTTCCCCGGAGACATTGAGGTCTGCCAACTCAGGCCCCGGTGGCAAGTCCTCCGTGTCTCCCACCATTACACTCAGTGGGGTTGTCTCCCCCACTACCGCTGGAGCAGTGGTCACCCCTACCGCTGGCCCTTCAGACTCGGGCTCCCAGGGCTCTGGCCTCCCACAGGAACCAGGCCACTCTGCTAGGGTTACCCCTGTCTCAGGGCTATTAGTCACTTTCATCTCAGGCCACAGTGACGGAAAACCAGGGAAGTCTCTCCCAATTATTAGTTCATACGGTAGTTTGGCGGAGATCGCCACTTCACAAGTCCAGGTGCCGACCGCCGTGGACAGAGACATTACAGCAGTGGGATAGTCCTTTAAGTCTCCGTGTATGCACACCACACCAACTTTCCGGCCCGTATACTGGGTGGGCTGTACCAGGGCAGCACTTACCAGGGTTACCAGGCTCCCTGAGTCCAACAGCGCCACTGCCAGGTTATCCCCGATTTGCACCTGGCACAGATGTCGATTGTCTATTGTCTCGGGGGTGCCGGTCGCACACAGTCTCCAGGCATACATGGAAGCCCGGTACCCATAATTAGTCTCCATGGGTTTCCCCCACTGTGGACAGTCGGCCCTTACGTGGCCAGGCTCGTGACACCGCCAGCAGACTACTGGGGAGGGATCTGCAAGGGGTACATCCCGGGCGGGTTTGGCCGGCCGCCGGGACTGGGGTGGAGGCTTCCGGGGTTTTACCGGCCCCTCCCAAAAGAACCCCCTGCAGGTTTCTGGTGGCCTCATATCGCTCCACCAGGTCGACCATCTCAAGGGCATTGGTGGGGATACCTGGCCGATCCAGTGCTGGAGAGGGTATGGCAGAGACCTCCAGAATACATCTGCTAACAGACGGTCGAGCATAGCAGTGGGAGTCAGTATGTCTGGCTGCAGCCATTTTTGCAACCGATGTAGCAGGTCATAGTATTGTGGTCTGGCGGGTTCAGCCGGGTTAAATTCCCACTGATGCACCCGCTGGGCCCGGACCAAAACATTCACCCCCAGTCTTGCCAGGATCTCACCTTTCACGGTCGGGTAGTCAGCTGCCTGGACATCTGCCAAATCGAAAAAAACTTGCTGGGGTCCGGCTGCCAGGAACGGAGCAACCACCTCGGCCCACTGGTCACGGGGTAACTTTTCCCTCACGGCGACCTTCTCAAAGACGGCTAGGTATGTCTCCACGTCGTCTGCGGGGGTCATCTTTGGGATTGCCGCACGGACCGCTTTCCGGGCATCATGGACGTGGTGGGACGCTCCTGCCGCCTGTAACGCCATCACGTGCTGTAGCAGTAGCTGGTTGGTCTCCCGCTGCTGCACGTTAGCCTCTATGAGAGCTTTCACAGCAGCCTCCATGTTGCCAGAAATCACAGGCTGCAACTTTGCCGGCCTAATATAGGACATACACTTTTGCTCAGCAAACAAAGTTCGGCGTTCACGCCAGCCTCACTGCGCATGCCCGCATCCGACACCAAATGTGGGGAGTCGCTCTGGTAGACAGCGGTGCGGGTGCAGTTTAGAGGCAAAACAAGGAGTCCAGATTGTGCAACAAACAGTGTTTTATTCACACTTGCACACCAGAAATGAAAAGCAGTCTCTTGGTGACAGTTCACACACAACGGAAATACTGTGGCAAAACAAAAACAGGCCAACACAGGGTCCAGTCACCTTGGGTGGTTTAAGTGCGGGTTCACACCTAGCAGTCGGCTCAGCCGCAGGCGATTCCTCCTTCAGGTCGCAGGGAAACACCACCTTGCTGAGCTCCTTCCTCCAGGACAGAGAACTCCCAGCCCTGTTAGCAGCTCCAGGATAATCACACACACCCAGACACAGCTGCTGGCTGCGTTATATACCCAGCCCCAAAACATGGACTGGACCGTGGGGAGCAGCCACCCACCCGACTCTTTAGCTGCTCCCAGTAAGAGCCGGCCCGGATCGGCTTTGCAGCCATGCTATTTAACAGAGCAGCACTAGCTGCTGCAGACCAAAAACCCCGGCTCTTACCTCACCGAGGCCAGCAACCTCGGTGACACGTACCTGCTATCAAATACAACACCTTGCACCCTCTTACACCAGATATAGTTATGTCCAGATATCTGCCTCCTCACAGAAGTTATGTCCTTTCACACCACAGGGAGTGCAGAATTATTAGGCAAGTTGTATTTTTGAGGATTAATGTTATTATTGAACAACAACCATCAAATGTGAGATTTACAAGGAGCATCCCTGCCTTACAGCAAGCAGAGATCTTGTCATTGTCCTCCTCACCGGGGCACTTTTCCTCTTTCCACCGTCCTGGTTGTTCAGAACTTTCCTCGAGTTGTCGGAGATGCTGTTGGTTGCTCAGATGATAGTAATTAGCAGGAAGCCATATTGTTTCCTGTGGTGACCACCTGCCGGCAGACCACTCGCCCCAGGGCGTTCAGAAACGATTGAGGAGACTAATCACAGTGGCTTCCCTTCCATAAACACATTGCAAGTGTGACCCACAGGTGCTGAGTGTGGGGTACCCACGACCCATTGCCCACAACTCACAAAGGACTTGACCCCTCGGCTGAGACATCAGGTTACAATTACAGTTGTGTCACCTCAAATATATTACTCAGCAAACCAGTCTCTGATTATCCAACCACAGGAGGTTCAGATAATACATAAAAAAGAGATTTCCTAACAGTAAAAACTACAGAAAACTCAAATAAAAATTTAAAAAACCAAACCTCTCACTTCACCTAAAAACAAGGGTGAGAGAAGAAAAACAGAACGAGAAGCTGCACTGAGTCCTACTGACACCTGCTGGAAAAAGAGAGGAAGAGCACCCCGAGCGCATCTGACCTGTGACCTCAAACCTACAGGCACCAACCTGGGAGAAACTATGTTCTCAATGAACCCAAAAAACTCATTAATATCAAAGCCGAATATTTTTGGAAGTAGTTTTTAGTTTGTTTTTAGTTTTAGCTATTTTCGGGGGATATCTGTGTGTGCAGGTGACTATTACTGTGCATAATTATTAGGCAACTTAACAAAAAACAAATATATACCCATTTCAATTATTTATTTTTACCACTTAAACCAATATAACATCTCAACATTCACAAATATACATTTCTGACATTCAAAAACAAATCAGTGACCAATATAGCCACCTTTCTTTGCACGGACACTCAGAAGCCGCCATCCATGGATTCTGTCAGTGATCTGTTCACCATCAGCCACAGCCTCCCAGACACTGTTCAGAGAGGTGGACTGCTTTCCCTCCTTGTAAATCTCACATTTGATGATGGACCACAGGTTCTCAATGGGGTTCAGATCAGGTGAACACGGAGGCCATGTCATTAGATTTTCTTCTTTTATACCCTTTCTTGCCAGCCACGCTGTGGAGTACTTGGACGCGTGTGATGGAGCATTGTCCTGCATGAAAATCATGTTTTTCTTGAAGGATGCAGACTTCTTCCTGTACCACTGCTTGAAGAAGGTGTCTTCCAGAAACTGGCAGTAGGACTGGGAGTTGAGCTTGACTCCATCCTCAACCCGAAAAGGCCCCATAAGCTCATCTTTGATGATAGCAGCCCAAACCAGTACTCCACCTCCACCTTGCTGGCGTCTGAGTCGGACTGGAGCTCTCTGCCCTTTACCAATCCAGCCACGGGCCCATCCATCTGGCCCATCAAGACTCACTCTCATTCCATCAGTCCATAAAACCTTAGAGAGATATTTCTTGGCCCAGTCTTGACGTTTCAGCTTGTGTGTCTTGTTCAGTGGTGGTCGTCTTTCAGCCTTTCTTACCTTGGCCATGTCTCTGAGTATTGCACACCTTGTGCTTTTGGGCACTCCAGTGATGTTGTGGCCAAACTGGTGGCAAGTGGCATCTTGGCAGCTGCACGCTTGACTTTTCTCAGTTCATGTGCAGTTATTTTGCGCCTTGGTTTTTCCACACGCGTCTTGCGACCCTGTTGACTATTTTGAATGAAACGCTTGATTTTTCGATGATCACGCTTCAGAAGCTTTGCCATTTTAGGAGTGCTGCATCCCTCTGCAAGATGTCCCACTATTTTTGACTTTTCTGAGCCTGTCAAGTCCTTCTTTTGACCCATTTTGCCAAAGGAAAGGAAGTTGCCTAATAATTCTGCACACCTGATATAGGGTGTTGATGTCATTAGACCAGACCCCTTCTCATTACAGAGATGCACATCACCTAATATGCTTCATTGGTAGTAGGAGCCTATACAGCTTGGAGTAAGACAACTGCAGAAAGAGGATGATGTGGTCAAAATACTCGTGTGCCTAATAATTCTGCACTCCCTGTAGTACTTCCCAGATATGTGCCCCTTACAGTAGTTATGCCCATATACGTGCCCTCTCTCAGTGATTATGGTCAGATATGTGCCCCTCACAGTTATTTTACCTAGATACAGTTGTGTTCAAAATGATTCAACCCCACTGACATTGAGTGTTTTGACCAGTTTGACATTGATTTTGATCATTTCCGTCGTCTTGTTTACAATAAATCACAGAGGCCCTTGTAAGTCAGACAAATATAACAGAACATTTATAATGAAATCACCACAAATGTCTTCTCTGTGCTCACATCATTATCAGTTTTATCCAACCCCAAGTGACATTCAATCTTAGTACTTAGTACAACATCCTTCTCCAGGTATAACAGCTTTTACACGTGAAGCATAGCCTGACACAAGTGTCTGCAGCGATCTACGGGTATCTTCGCCCATTCTTCATGGTAAAAGCCTCCAGTTCAGTCCCATTCTTAGGCGCGCGCTGCAGCTGCTTTCTGTAAGTCCCACCAGAGGTTCTCAATCGGATGTAAGTCTGGTGACTGCGATGGCCACTTCACAATGTTCCAGCCTTTAATCTGCAGCCATGCTCTAGTGGACTTGGAGGTATGCTTGGGATCATTGTCCTGTTGAAAGGTCCAACGTCTCCCAAGCCTCAGGTTTGTGACGGACTGCATCACATTCTCATCCAATATCTCCTGGTACTGAAGAGAATCCATGGTACCTTGCACACGCTGAAGCTTCCCTGTACCTGTAGAAGCAGAACAGCCCCAAAGCATGATTGACCCCCGCCATGCTTCACAGTAGGCAAGGTGTTCTTTTCTTCATAGGCCTTGTTCTTCCTCCTCCAAACATAGCGTTGATCCATGGGCCCAAACAGTTCTAATTTTGTTTCATCAGTCCACAGAACACTTTTGTGGTTTGTCCACATGACTTTTGGCATACTGCAGTCGACTCTTCTTATTCTTTGGAGACAGCAGGGGGTGCGCCTGGGAGTTCTGGCATGGAGGCCTTCATTACGCAGTGTGCGCCTTATTGTCTGAGCTGAAACTTCAGGACCCGCATCTGACAAATCTTTTTCAGTTCCTCAGCAGTCACACGGGGACTTTTCTCCACTTTGCGCT